>JAFVLL020019346.1:0-25593 GCA_021397915.2 Tor tambroides
TATATATAGCGGGACAAGTTATCCCTTCTCAGCGTGAGAAATACAAGGTGTGGCGTGTGAGCGTGTGAACGGGTTGAAATGCGTGTGTCTCACGCCCAATGCGTGACACTTGAGAGCCCTGTGTTTGTGATCTGCAGGGAAACTCAAACCAACAGACAGGAGATTCCCCTGCTTCCATAGAAACAAATAAGTGTGCCCACTAGATGACAGTGAAGCAGTGTTCGGTTCTGCCCTTTTTAACCTTCTTTTGCCCTTTACTTACCTCTCTCCCTTCATTTGACCATTATGGCCGTGCACCATTACGGCCATGTGGTTTGTGGCAATGGCAAACTTTGTTGATGCAGTTACCATCTGTGACTGAGATAAGGAGAGTCATTATGATGCATTCAAATTTAAAAGACAGCACTGAATATTTTTTGCCTATTCTGTTGTACGTGTCTGGTGTAAAAACATATAGTGAAAAATAAGAAGCAGCTCGTAATCTCACTTGGTTCCCACTCTCCGCTCAAATCTGCTCTATCTGAAGGGATTACAGCCTTCATGCAATCCTTCCCTGCTTTTTTAAATCTGTGTTTGTATCTCTAGCCCTCACAAAAATTTCTAGGCAGTGAGCAGAATCCTGGCTAGATTATTTCCGTACCCTCACATACCACCAGCTTTTAATGTCCAGCAACTGTCTACACTGTTGGAACTTTTGTTTACATTCTCGGACACGGCGTACATTGGAAAATGTCAATTAGCATTTGATGTTTTGTAGATTACATATTGTATAAAGTTTGTCATGCATGCAATCTACATAAAACCATAGGCTAGAATTTATCAAAAGAATAGTTCACCCAAAAATGATAATTTGCTGAAAATGTACTAACTCTCAGTTCATCCAAGATGTAAATGAGTTTGTTTCTTCGTCAGAACAAATATGGAGAACTGCAGCATTACATCACGTGTTCACCAATGGATCCTTTGTAGTGAATGGGTGCCGTCAGAATGACCGCTCGAAAAGATGATAAAAACATCACAATAATCCACAAGTAACTCTAGTCCATCAATTAGCATATTGTGAAGTCAAAGCTTTTGTGTGTAAGAAAAAAAAAATACATTGTGTTTGTAAGAAAAAAAATGCATCATTGAGATATTTTAAATTCAAATTATTGCTCCTGGCCAAAATATGAGTCCATAATTCATAATAATGTTCCCTCTAGTGAAAAAGTCCATCCCCTGCTGTTCTCTCTTATCATAATCCACTCTCATTTTTGTTTAGAACTGTTTTGGACTGTTTTTGCTTGTAAACATTTCTTGATCTGTGTATATTTCTCTCCTGATTCAAATGAGACAACTTTGTTAATTGATGGACTGGAATCGTGTGGACAACCTATGGGTTAATGTAATGTTTGGACTCTCATTCTGATGGCACCCATTCACTGCAGAAGAAAGGCAGTCTCTGCCTTCTCAGTCTTTCTTTACCACTTACTGGAATAATCTTTCTCCTCCTATTTCTTTTTTTTTTTTTTTTTTTCGGTTTCTCTCTCTTGCAGTGACCCTGCCATACTCTATATCCAGCATTTGTGGTTGTGGTTTTAGCCATGTGCTACTGAAACAAAACATTGTGCAGAAACCAAAAAATACACTCATAAACTACCCTAGCTGCTCATAAATTACCCCACCCTCTTCCTGTCAACCACTTTTATTGTGAAGGTGAAAATTTTTATAATTTTTAGAGTAAATTGATTTATTAAATGTACCAAAATATTATTGCATGTTATGAAAATATCTTGTATATTACCTTATATACAGTCAAAAATATCGGCACCCTTGGTAAATATGATCAAAGAAGGCTGTGAAAATTATTCTGCATTGTTAATCCTTTTGAACTTTTATTTTAAAAATTCACAAAAATCTAACCTTTCGTTGGATAATAAGAATTTAAAATGAGGGGAAATATCATTATGAAATAAATGTTTTTCTCTAATACACATTGGCCACAATTAACGCCACTCTTTTATTCAGTCCTTTTTGAAACCTCCATTTACCAGTTTAACAGCTCAAAATTTTCTCCTATAATGCCTGATAAGGTTAGAGAAAACCTGACAAGAGATCAGAGCCCATTCCTTCATCCAGAATCACTCCAGACCCTTTAGATTCCCAGCTCCATGATGGTGCTTCTTCTCTTCAGTTCACCTCACTCATTTTCTATAGGGTTCAAGTCAGAGGACTGGAATGGCCACAGCAGAAGCTTGGTTTTGTGCTCAGTGACCCATTTTTGTGTTGTTTTTGAGGTTTATGTTTGGATTATTGTACGGTTGGAAGATCCAAACATGGCCCATTATAAGATTTCTAACAGAGTCAGTCACTTTTTGATTTTTTATCTGTTGGTATTTGATAGAATCCATGATGCCATGCGTCTAAACAAGATGTCCAGAGCTCCAGCAGAAATATAGGCCCACAACATCAAAAATACTGCAGTATATTTCATTGTACACATGGGGTACTTTTTATCCCTGTGTTCACCAAACCCATCTTGAGTGTTTGCTACTAAAAATCTCATTTTTTAGTTTCATCTGACCATAGAAGGCAGTCCCATTTGAAGTTCCAGTCGTGTCTGATAACTGAATATGCTGGGGTTTGTTTTTGGATGAGCTAGGAGAATTTTTCTTGAAACCCTCCCAAACAACATGATGTAGGTGCTGTTTGGCAAATTTTTTTTAAGGTTTTCTGACCCCGAGACTCAACTATTTTCTGGAATTCTCCAGCTGTGGTCCTTGGAGAGTCTTTAGCCACTCAAACTCTCCTTCTCACCATGCATTAGGACGAAATAGATACACGTCCTCTTTTTGGCAGTTTCGTAACATTTTATGTTGATTGGAAGTTCTTAATTATTGCCCTGATGGTGGAAATGGGAATTTTCACTGCTCTAGCTCTTTTCTTAAAGCCACTTCACTAATTTGTGAAGCTCAATTATCTTTTTCTGCACATCAGAAATATATTCTTTGGTTTTTCTCATTGTGATGGATGATTAAGGGAATTTGGGCTTTGTTTTCCCTCCTATTTATATTTCTGTGAAACAGGAAGCCATGGCTGAATAATTTCATGTTCATAATCCCCCTGGAGTGCTCAAAATTGTGAATATGAATGGGAATATATTTCAGATATATTTTACTCATAAGAATTTCTAGGGGTGCCAATAATTGTGTTCAACGTGTATTTGAGAAAAACATTTATTTCATAATGATATTTCCCACCATTTTAAATTCTTATTATCCAATGAAAGGTTAGATTTTTGTGAAGTTTTTAAATAAAAGATCAAAAGGATTAACAATGCAGATTAATTTTCACAGCCTTGTTTGATCATATTTACCAAGGGTGCCGATATTTTTGGCCATGACTGTATATGTATAGCAACTTTTCTTTAGTAACTCAGTTTGCATTAATATAAGAGTTGAGTCTAAATGTGTGGCTGATTTGAATAAACCACAACTTCTTTATATTGCTACCTGTTCTCACTATTCATTGTGGTATGGAGAGCTATGTGCAAACCATGGGCAGGAATTAAAGGGTTTGTGGATTGGATTGACCATATGCAGGCCTGCTGTGTAAGCCTGGCTGGACAGCAGGTTGGTCTGGCAGGCAGTTTAGATGGAAAATCCTTCCAAAAGCTTGATTGGTCTGGAGAAAATGTTTATCACATGGTAGACAGAGCATGTATGAATGGAGGTTTGTTTTGACTGCTTGTAAATACTTGAATGTAACCACATATTTTAGGAGTGCAGTGGGGAGAATCAGTTATTGTAAAACACATTGATTGAACAATTATCTGAATAAATCAATGTCTGTCAATGTCTATTTTATGTTTTTACATTAACAGTGTAATCAATATTCTATTTATTAAAGCCATGTATGAATCTCATCAAGTTAGTGTTTTTAAGCATTTTACATTTATTAAAATAACTGCAGGCAGTATAATTTTAACAAAATATATTATTTGTGAACTTATGTTCAGCTGTTATTTTTAATTATTAACTTTTAACTATTTTCGAATCATCAGTCATTAAAGCTTGGTAAATATCAGTCTCAGACGCAGAGATTTACTTTAAATTTCACCAAGCTCACTTAAAACTCCCACAGATCATGTTTTCAGGCCATTTCAAGTCTTATTTTGATGTAACAAAGTGGTTATATCTAAGTATGTGAGTTGTTTACTTGCTTTTTAAAATTAGTTTTCCCATTAACACCATTATATTGTTCATTCAGACTGATTCGCCAACGCGCACGAACACGAGACAGAATTTATTGCATGAACCAATCACAGCCGAATATAACCAGTCATATCCAATCATTTCACTCTCACATGCCTTTCCCCCCATTCATTCTCAAATACACCTAAAAACTCACCGCACACTTTAGGGGGTCTGTTAAAACTCAATGGGCTCAGGGGAGGCGAAAGACACCCTCTGTAACTTTACCTGCTGGTGTCGCTGTTGGACAATGTTTCTTTTAGAAAAACAAGTGATTAATACACTTTTTAAAGTCATATTTTGTAATATGGGTGTTGTTGTATTTTTGTGCTATGAATTTTTTTGTTTCTCAATCCAGTATTTTGAGGAGACACTGCCTCCCTTGCCTCCTTGGAGGAAACACCACTGATTAAATTATAGATTAGATTATAGATTTATACATTTCTTAAATGAAAAATTATATATAAAATGTTAATGTTAATAAAATATTCATTCTTTTTCATTTTTTATATTTCATGTTATTCCTATTGATGATATACCTTCATTGTAACTGCTTTATTTTATCACAAATGCTATACATAATGGTCCGATTTCTTCTGTGAGATTCTTCTTTGTTCTGAAATGTTTGTGTACGTTATTAATAATTGAGGTTGAGTGCATTGCCGGAGCGGAGAGGAAGATATATAGGTCACTGTGCGATCACTGCTCAGGGAGGCAGAAAACACACACACTCTCACACATTTACACACACACACATGCACATAAATGATTCTCCATGGAGTGTTGGTATTGGCTAGCAGCCTGACGTGAGATGCGTTGCCTTTGCCCACACAGTCCCATTTAAAGGGAAACCTGTCCCTCAGGGCCACCGTAGAAACAAACCTCCCTGTCATCGACGACAGTTGCAACAGTCTAATGAGGGTTATTTATGTCTCTCTTGCATTTTTGTGAATTAAACATTCAAAGCATTGATGTAACCAAAGTTAACAATCATATACTGTCATTGTTTGTTCGATTAAATCTTATTCCTTTCATATGATATTCGTGAATGTGTCTTAATATGTTGTACAAATACAGGTAGATTTTGTGTATGACATGGCAGGTGGAGGTGGGTTCAGGTCACAATAAATGATTCATTCTCAGTTTCCAAGCGCACTGCCCTTCTGGAAGTTGTGGAGTATGTGTGCGCTATGTGTAGTAGGGCGTGTATATATGTCTTTCTTCCACATGACCTACATTCGCCAGTCTCTGACTGTTAGCATAAAACTGCCTCAATCACATCGTCACCCAGAGCGTGTTGTTGTTGCTGCCGTTCCATTGGCTGTTCTCTGTTGGATCCCGTTTGCATTATATCGAATCCAGTTTTCGTGGACCAACCATGTGTTAGCTTCTGTTTTTGTAACTATATTTTTAAGAATGCATTTTTAGTCGATTCAAAGATGAAAATATCCAGAACAACTGAGAAGGAAGAAAAATGAAAAGATGAAGGTACCAAGCACTCTTATATCAAGGAGAGTTCACTGTGCATGGTGCTATAACTAATGCACTAATCTTTAAGCTGTTACCATAGTAACAGAAATGCAGGTGGGAATGAATGGTTGTCTGCTTGGCAGCCTTACTGATGAGCACAGCACTACTTCTGCAAATAGTACTAGACTGAGGTCAGCTTCCTTGTATCACCTCTGAACTTAAGAAGTTTTCAGATTCAGGAGTGAAAATTTACGGTGGCCCAGTAGTGCACAACACAACGGAATCTCCACAACACAACAAAATTAGCACAACACAATGGAAACCAGCTGCAACACAACAAAATCTCCACAACACAAAGGAAACAAGTTGCAATACAATGAAATCTCCACAACACAACAAAATTAGCACAACACAATGGAACAAGATGCAACACAACAAAATCTCCACAACACAAAGGAAACAAGCTGCAATACAATGAAATCTCCACAACACAACAAAATTAGCACAACACAATGAAAAACAAGCCACAACACAATGAAATTAGCACAACACAACGGAAACAAGCCGCAACACAATGAAATTAGCACAACACAATGAAAAACAAGCCACAACACAACGAAATTAGCACAACACAACAGAAACAAGCCACAACCCAATGAAATTAGCACAACATGATGGAAAACAAGTGTCAGCCCAATGAAATTAGCACAACACAATGGAAACAAGCCACAACACAATGAAATTAGCACAACACAATGGAAACAAGCCACAACCCAACGAAATTAGCACAACACAACAAAAAACAAACCACAACCCAACAAAATTAGCACAACAAAACGGAAACAAGCCGCAACACAACGAAGTTAGCACAACACAACAAAAAACAAACCATAACCCAATGCAATTAGCACAACACAATGGAAACAAGCCACAACACAACAAAATTAGCACAACACAACAAAAAACAAACCACAACCCAATGAAATTAGCACAACACAACAGAAGCAAGCCACAACACAACGAAATTAGCACAACACAATGGAAAACAAGCACTGACACAGTGAAAACAAGCAGCAACACCACAAAATTAGTCCTATGCGTTGTGTTGTGGAGATTTCGTTGTGTTGTGCACTACTGGACAACTGTAAGAATTGGATTCGGATCAAGTAATCGAAGTTTAAAAAAAGATTTTTGGAGTGATTTCTTGAAATAAAATACAAGAGTAGAGGTTTGTTTTCATGGCATTTACAGTAATTATTTTCTTGTACAGAAATGTACATAGGAGCTCAAGAAAGAAGAGCTTTAGGTTTTGAATAACTGTGTGTAGGCTATTATGATATATCCAAAAATATAATATTATGGCAAAGGTGTTTGCAACGTGAGACAAATGTTTCCTTTTGAGATGAGTTTGTGATATTTTGATTGCAGTTTTTCATTTTGCAAGAGATGTGAGGCATTTTGCATTTTGTGTGTGCAATTCTTGGATTTGTGTGTAAAGTTTTGAAAACAAAAAAGAGGCAAAGTTTTGAAAATGTGTGTAAGCAGTTGAAAAAACTGTAAAAGATTCTGAGTTAATAAGAGAGGGAGTTCATAAAACCATGTCCATAAACTAATTCTATTCTTTCTCTTTTTTTCGTCTTTCTCTTTTGGCTGCTGTTTCATGTTTTTGTGTCTTCACCCTGCTTTCGACTTCACACTCCCTCAACATCCCCTTCTGTGTTACATAGGTAAGTTCATTTATTCCACTTCAAAATTAGCTTGCTGTTAGTCTGTTTTGTCCTAGTTTATTAGACAGAATGTTAACAAATTATGTTGTCAATGTTGCACGTAGTAATCTAATGGTATACCTAATGTTGTAAAAGCTGCTTTGAAACTTTGCCTTTTAAGGCTACATGCTTATATATTTATATTTTAAAGTAGGTATGATTTTATTTTATTTTGTAACTATCATGATCATTTTCTGGATATATTTATTTATTTATATTTTTATATATTTTTTATTTGTGATATAAAGTTATGTGATCTGAAGCAGGTCTCGTCTAAAATAGATAATATGCCTAGATTTTGCTTTTCTTTAATTTTCTTTCGCTTTTCCCTCTCCTTATTGCATTTGATATAGTTACATAACATAACCTATGGCGAGTCTTTATGAACCTTACGTAACTGTTATGAACTCTTTAGTTTGGGTAACTAGTGCTTTTTAACTGTGATATATTAGTCAGACACAAGCCTGAGTGTGAACTGACACTGTCATGTGATTAACTAATAATGTTAAATCTAAATCGTGCCTGTGTGATCCAGCTACTGGTTTGTGTATCGCTTCACCTCATTTTCTGGAGTATGACTTACCAAATTGCTTATACTCTGTGTGGTTAATCAGATGTGATTTTGTGATTTGATCTGACCTCATAAGACACACGCTCACACACGCACACACACTGCGGCAGGCATGCGCAACGTGTGTGTGCTTCCTCCAGATGAAGCAGGATGAACTGCTGCATCTCCACACACACACACACTCACTCAGCAGGGTGCATCGCTCCCAGCATATGTGCTGGTTTCCATGGAGACAGAGAGTTAAAAATAACATGGGCGACGACTTTATTGTACCATTCACCAACACGTCTGACACAAAATGTCACACACGCATATAGACACACACGGAGACCCCATCCCTCTCGGTGATGAGATGGGAGTGACATTACTGATGGCGATAACGGTGAATGCTGGACTTTTATCTCACTCTCATTTTGGTGCACACACACACACTCTCACACACGCTCTGCTTCCCCCATGGGCTCTGCAGTGCTGCTGCACGACGAGGCTGCACCCCACCCTGCTGCAGTGGCATTCTTAAACACACACGCGTGTGCATGATAAGCTCCCTTTTCCCACATTAACCCATTTCCAACTGCAAACAGCAGCCCTGCTCTAAACGATACAACCTAAAGCATAGCACACATCTCTAATTTGCACGTCCCAGCGATCTCTTGATGTAAAAGAAGTCAGACAGAGATACGCCGTCCCATGAGCAGTTCACTGGAAGACATAGCAACTTCATTAACCTAAATTTAATCCCTTGAGCATCCTTTCCTTTAGAAGAATAGTCAATGCTTCAGACAGAGATGTCTAAGAAGACGACTAATTCGTTTTATTTTCTATTTTTGTCAGGTTTTTAGGGGCACAGAAAGAAGATTTTATTCATTCGTACATTTATGACAGTTGTAGAAAAAATGTCAGGTGCATGGAGATTTTTGAGATTTTTTTATTTCAAGTTGTATAAATAAACATTGGTTATTATATTATGAACGAGCCTTAATTAATAGTGAAAATTTGAAATCATTTTAAATAGTTAAAAATTTGGGGTTTTGAAAAGAAATGAATGCTGTTATTCAGCAAGGATGCATTCAACTGATCAAAAATTAGGAAAGCTTTCTGTTTTAAATAAATTCTGTTCTTTTGAGCTTTTTATTCATCTAAAAATCCTGACCAAAATATGTCATGGTTTCTAAAAACAATTTATGCAGGACAACTGTTTTCATCATTTATAATAATAAGAAATGTTTCTTGAGCACCAAATCGGCATACTGTATTAGAATGATTTCTAAATGATCATATAACATTGAAAACTGGAGTAATGATTCTGAAAATTCAGATTTGTCATTGCAGGAATAAATTACTTTTTAAAATATATTCAAATAGAAAACGGTTATTTTAAATTATAATAATATTTCACAATATTACTCTATTTTTGATCAATTAAAAGCATAAGAGATGTATTTCAAGCACATTAAAACGTATTACCAACCCCAAACTTTTTCGTACGGTCGCATACATACATGACCTTACTGGACATTTAAACGGAAGATGAATGTTGAATTACGCAGGTGTGTTTGTGTGTGTAACGTTACTGGATTCCATTGTGGCCGACTGAAATGGAAGCCGTTTCAACAAAGACTCTTGTAAAGAACTCCATCCATCTGTTCCTTCCTGTTCTCTGTTATTCTGTGGTTGCCGTAGACCACATGTAAGAATAAATGACGTCATATTGTATATGTATTCTGGACAGTGTTATGAAGCGCATCACACTTGCTCATAACGTTGTATATTTTAGCATGGCGTATCAGTATTTGTGCCGTCAAAGAATGTATAATTTAGAAAGTCAGAGCAGTTTGTGTCTCTAACTTCCTGTTTGAGTGCACGTTTATGCTGAGCTAGCTAGTCACACATATGTGGTGGACCATCTTTTGTCTCTGATTTGCGTGGTTCTGTATATATGTGCCAACCATGTGTACAGCTTATGGGTGGGTTGTGGTAGTTTATGTATAGTGTGTATGGTTAGGGCTGAAACTGTATTAATATGCAGCATTAGTTATTAAGTGGCTGGATGGAGTCTGTATTGGGGGTGTTTGAATAGATTTTGAGTACATAAGTACCATGATTGGATCAGATGTTAAAGCCGAATTTTGAAAGAAATTAATTCTTTTATTTAGAAAGGATGCATTAAATAGATTTTAGGCATTTAGACATTAGACAATTAGTTTTATCTCTACTCTCATATTTTGCACACACAATTTGCTCACTCTGTCTCTTTTTCAAATACTGCATGTGCACACTTGCAGAGATCATCACCTAAAGGGTCATGTCTGGATGTAGTTACATGATTAGCATAATTATAGATAGCCACATCCTGCTGTGAACTCAGATGAGTCTCTGTGAGGTGTTGTGGCTCTGTGATCCTGTGCTGAAAATGACAAATTACCTCCCATTTACCCCAGAGGTGTCTGTGACGCTGATCACAAACACTGATAACTCTCTCTCCCTCAGTATTTTCTACTGTATAAAGAGAAAAAAACGTCAAGTGGTCTGTTAATTGATGATATAATTTCAAAGAGCAAATATTAGATTATATTTATTGTATGTTAAAAAATGAAAGATTGTATTTACTTACATTTTTACAAATGTTTATCTTAACATTTTATATTTTTGTTTATGAATACATCAAGCATTCTCTCAAATGTTGCTTGTGAAAATATGGAGTTTTAAGCTGCAACCATTATTAAATGCAGCCTTAACTCCTTTCCAGCACTAGAGGCCAGTGTTGAGAAAATATTGGGTTTCTTGTGGAAATAAAAACTGATTGACAGGCAAAAGACTCACTCATGTAATATTCATACCTATATATATTATGTATGCTATACATCTTCAGTATGTAAATTTTTTTTTTTTTTTTTGGTCTTACGGATCTTCGCTTCAGAAACTTTTGCTTTTGACAAAGGAGTCTGCTTTAAAACCCCCACATAATACATAACAATTGCATAAAATTCAGAAACTGCTAGTACATTTCACAACTAATTAAAGCAACAGTGAGTAACATTAAATATGCAAACCTTTTTCCAGCTTTAAAATTGCTGATCAGGAGTTGTTTTTTAGAGGTGTACAGGTGCAGTGTACATTAACCTTATTTTTTTTTTTACATACAGTATAAGTTATTCAGGCATCTTGGCATCAGGATCAGCCCCAGCCAAATCAATGCAGTGAAACAGGCCCTCCTGTTCCTGTCTGAAAGATTCTTACATGAACCCACATAGCCACATTTTTTTCAGAAATACACCAAGTTTGTGCGTGTGTGGCCAGAAATACAGATGGGAAGCAGATAAAAGAAGAGTGATCCGGAAAGAGAGAGCCAACAGCTGTTAGAAGAAAAAACAATGAACAAACCAGGGACATTCAAGACTTTCTATTCAATGGTAATGATTTTAAGCTTTTAGAAAGTGATGCATTTCAGAAAGAAAAATAGTGAAAAAGATGGTAACTACAGTGCATTCCAGACTTGTTTCTGGTTCATCTGCACACATAAAAAGGTCATATTAAGGAAATCCACAATAAAAGGCAAAGGAAGGGTGTGACCCAAGAGGATGAGGAAAGAATAGAACAGGTGTGCTCCATGCGGGCCGTTTAGAAGCCATGGTGCCACCCATGGGTTGTGACTTTTGCAAGTCAGCAAATGATGAAGTGTGTGCTTCTGGGCATCACACTGCTGACAGACAATAATGCAGACTGATCTCTTTCATTGTCATCAATTATTTCATGACAATATCTTCCCTGTTTTATATATTTTGCTGTTTGAATCTGCCCCAAAATCACACATAGGTACAATTTTGCCTCAGACGCCTGCCATTGCATTAGCCATATTGGCTTCTCTCCAAGTCCAGGCATGTGAGTATGTGCTGTTAATGGGCATCTTGCAGAGTCACAAGCTGCCGACCGAAGTGGCCAGACCTGCATTTCTCTGTTTGCCAACGTGATTCTGTCTGTACTAAACACCCACCTACTGTCAAACCATTTGACACCAAGGTCACAGGATGTCCAGATTAACATGGATTAGCAGGAAGGTCTGTATTATTTCAGGCAGGGAGACTGCTGTGTGTACCGCTCACACACACGCTCAAATGCATGCTCACACATGCACATGAGGATGTTGACTTCTCAAATATGTGTACATGGGGGCTCTCATTCACTTTGATGTCTACACAGAGCAATAAGCTATTATTATGACTTAATAATAATAATAATAATACAACATTTTGAGTATTTGTATCAGTTACATTGCACTAAAAGGACTTTTATGTATGAATGATAATGTATTTTAATGAGATTGTAATTATGAATGAGAATTATTTTAATGAATTCTCCTAACTGGATGCATACAGTATATACGTATTATTTATAGACAAGAAACTGTCTTTGTTCAGCATTTTATACCAGTCTATATAAAATCGATGTACGATTTTGCAGAAAAAGTCATATCAGCACCTTTTTTTATGTATTCCTGAATGCTTTTCATTTTAATATTGTGAAATAATGCAACTCGTTTGTGCTTCAAGATTCAAACTCTTTAATAAAGCCAAATATAGCCATATCGCTGAATATAGTATAGTTTTTTGTCTCTGTGATAAACTAAAAAAAAAAAAAAAAAAAAGAATTGGTGTGGTATTTTGTACAGTTTTTATGCTGTAATTATTACATTTACTAGCAAATTATAATAAATAAATAAATACATACATATATACATACATAAATAAATTAGTGCTGTCAAACGGTCAATCGCGATTAATCACGTCCAAAATAAAAGTTTTTGTTTACATAATATATGAGTGTGTACTGTGTATATTTATTATGTTTATACAAATACACACACGCATGTATATTTAAGAAAAATATTACGTTTATATATTAAATATATTTATATATGATATAAATTATATGAATATAAATATATACATGTAAATGCATGTAAATATTTTCAAAATATATGCTGTATGTGTGTGTATTTATATATACATATTAAATATACACAATGTATTATGTAAAAAAAACTTTTATTTTGGATGCGATTAATCGCAATTAATCGTTTGACAGCACTAAAATAACTCCTTGATCTTCTAACTGGATGGATTTCTAGCTAATTTAAGGAGCTGACATTTTGGGGGGGGTATTTATACCAGTCTATAAAAACTTGTATGATTTTGAAGGAATAATCATATCAAAGCACCATTTTTTTTGTATTCCTGTTTAATATCTCCCTTTGGACCAGCTCTTACTCTGACCCATTAGAAGATTAAGGGCAAACGGAGTGCAGACTAGACTGTACCACCTGCAATATGCCCCTAGAAACAGGGGGGACTTTAGGTGGAAATGGAGCAGTGTAAGTGCAAATGCTGCAGATGTGCTTACTTTGGTGTTAAGGTTAGTCTGTTTATGTGGCTGCACGGCTGCAAACCACAGCAGGTGAGCTTGTGCACTAGCATGTATCTGCATGCATGAAGACGAACGGAATGAGTGTCGAAGGACAGCTGATCTGGCTAAAAAGCAGTTGGACGTAGCTGTCCTTCCCAGACAATGGCTTTTGCCTGCTGTGTTCCTGTCAGATCGAGAGGTACGTCCTTCAGTGCATTCCTTTCCAATGCGTCCAATCAGATAATGCTGTTCTCTCTTGTTGTGATTTAAATTGCTATTCATTTTAATATTTATGAAATGATGCAGCTCATTTAGATCAGTTTTTG
The DNA here is from genome assembly GCA_021397915.2 of Tor tambroides. NCBI lineage: Eukaryota > Metazoa > Chordata > Actinopteri > Cypriniformes > Cyprinidae > Tor > Tor tambroides. The sequence goes on from JAFVLL020019346.1 coordinate 13,769, forward strand.
GTCTGTTTTGATGTTCCAAACTGTATTTAATACAACTGAAAGGCATTTGCATATTCTTGTTTTTCTAGTAGAAAGACTAAGGTAGTATTTTCTTGTAAATTCTTTTTGTTTACAGTTTTGTTAATCGATTTTTTATTTTTTTTTTTTATATATAGCGTACATAATCCATCCGCCTTGGTTATTTCCCTATCTGAGATCATCTTTGATTTGTACTAGGAAAGCTAAGCCTGCCATAGTGATGATGTCTCTGTCACACAAACTGTCTGTCCATGTTTGGTCTGACATGTTGGAGCATGCAGTTGTTTAAACTGTAAAGTGCCGTGTTGTTGCTTTGCTGAATTACAATGTTCTTTCTCATCCTTCTGATGGCTTTATTCCATATATATTGTATCCAAACATCTGCAGATATGAATTTGGAGGTCTGTGCACCATTGTCATTTCCATAGTTTACACATGTATGTGTGGTGTGGGAAGCGGGGTTGTGATTTGGCGTCATTACATAACAATAAACTTGTAAATCGGGGGAAATTGTATTTTCTTGTAAATGCAATAATGTTTTATTCACTTTTTAAAATATATCCACACAGCTTGTAATCATACGGTGACAGTTTTTAGAAACACTGGTTATTATGTTCCAAAAAGGACAAAAAACACTAAAGTAGTCCATATGGCTACTGTATGGCTTCAGATGATTTAGAATGTAGTACATAAAGTCATATGAACTACTTTTGTGGTGCTTTTATGGTGCCTTATGTCGTCCATGACCTATCAACTGTCATTTTATGGAAAATAAATGTGAAGAATTTTCAAAAATCAAATTAAACATGGAAAACAATAGCTGCATATGGGTTTGGAATGACAAAAGGATGCATTATAACAACACTGATTTTTGGGTGTACTGTCCCTTTAAGAAAATTTGAATTATTAAACTCTGATACACTGGCATAAAGTAGAGTTTATTAAAAGCAGTGTGTGTGTGTGTGTGCAGTGGCGGACTGGCCATCTGGAGCACCGGGAGTTTTCTCGGTGGGCCACTGTACAATATGGGCTGGACCGTTGCGTAATATAAAAAATGAATCGTAGTAAATGTACTTATAGGCTATCCTTCCATCGGCCCAGACGAATGGCCCGCGTGGCCCACTTGATTAAAAAAATCTAATTAATATAGCGTGCTCTGGCTCAGTGCAGCGGCTCAAAAGCGCTCGTCAATGTCAAAATGTTTGAAATAGCCAATCAAATCGAAGAAGGCGGGATTTACCGTTCACATACAGACGCTGAGCTGCGCGTGACTTGAATGCGAGCTGAGGTAAGATGTAAGCAGCAGAACATGACAAGACAATTCAGCAATATTTGCCAGCCGTTTACGATTAAAAAATAAAAAATAATGTTAAACGAAAGACATTAATTTTCAGGAATGCAGACTACTACTGGCCTTTTCAAATTTCTCAGATTTTAATGCCGTTTACGTTACGGCATTGTAAATCTGAAGACTTTTGCTTTCGAGTGCTGTGCATTGGAAAGTGATTTATATTATAGGCTTAATAAAATATAACGTGCTTATTAATTCACACATGCATTATTTTAGGTGGTTAAAAGTATGAAATAATTAAGGCTTTTTATTTATTTATTTGAAAGAAGATTTAATTTATTTGATTAAAAAAATACAGTAAAAACAATAATATTATGAAATATTACACTTAGAATAGTGGTTTTCTATTTAGGATATTTTAAAATGTAATTTATTTCTGTGATCAAAGCTGAATTTTCATCATCATTACTCTTCAATCTTCAATGTCCTTTCAGAAATCATTTTAATGCTGTTTAATTTGCTGCTTAATTATTCTCAGTTATTATTTGTGATCAGTTATTAATAATGGTTTTTATAATGGTTCTCAAAGAACAGCATTTATTTGAAATATAAGTACTTCGTAATAAGTGTAAATATCTTTACTGTCACTTAAATCAATTTCATGCAACCTTGTTGAATAAAAATATATATTTATATTATTTAATCTTACTCAAGACTGAATGGTATCACATTTTACACAAAAATATGAAGCAGCACAACAGTTTTCAACATCGATAATAATCAGAAATGTTTCTTGAGCAGCAAATCAGCATATTAGAATGATCTCTGAAGGATCATGTGACACTGAAGACTGGAGTAATGATGCTGAAAATTCAGCTTTGATCACAGCAATAAATTATTTTTCTATATATTTGCATAAAGATATTCTTTAAATTGTAACATTATATATTTTACGTGCTATTTACTGTATTTTCATTATCCAAAATAATTTGTATGCTGCCCCTCACAATTGGAACTCTATTCTTTAAAATGATAGATGTCAAGCTCATACAAAAGGACAAACTCTGTATATGACCAATAGAAACATAAAAACAAGTCCACATTCTGCACTATTCAAGTCTTAGACGATAGCAGAGCATTGTGTCATATGGACCGATAATAGGTATTTAAATTGAGTGATATTAAACTGTCCCTGTAAGGTCTTAAAAATGATTTACTATTTGCCATATACACCAAGAAAATTTGTAATGTAAAGAAGTATGCCAGTCATTTGTTGAGTGGTGCAGTGTGGGTTTGGTGGGCCGCTCTGTGCCAAAAAGTCCAGGGCCACTTTTTGGCCCCAGTCCACCCCTGTGTGTCTGTCTCTGTGTGTGTGTGTGTGTGTGTGTGTGTGTGTGTGTGTGTGTGTGTGTGAATAAGAGAGAGGGAAAAGAGACAGTGCTGCCCTACATCAAAACTCAACAACCCATCTGATCTGCTTAACTTTTCCTCTGTCTGAAATCTGATTATTATTCTCCTCTATTATTTGCAGAGAAAAAGGCTCAGAATGAATGATGGGTTGTTGAGTTTGGGTACGCTGTTTTCCTGCGCACACACACACACCACACACACACACACACACACACACACACACAGAGACAGACATTTTGAGAGAGCTGAGAGATTGGCCCACGGAGAGCGGCACCTCAAGCCAAAACTGCTGCCACTCAACAAATGTTGAATACTTTCTTACATTTTTAAAATTTTCTTGGTGTATATGTCATTTTTAGAATTTTGCGAGGAACTGGTTTAATATCACTCAATTTAAATACCTATATTAAAAATCGATTCATATTTTTAAAAAATTAAATGCTCTAGCAAAACAATAGTACAGGTAAATGGCTTCCTTATTGGTCATATACAGTATTTGTCCTTTTTGTATGACTTGACATCTATCTTTTAAGAATAAATCCAATTGTGGAAAAATATGCAAATTATTTAAAATAATAGTAAACAATGCTGAAGTATATAATATTTTACAATTTAAAATGCTGTCTTTATGCAAATATAGAAAAATATTATACCTTTAGATCAAAACTTAGAACAGATGTAGCTATCAGTTATAATCATTATACATGAATTATCATAAAGATCAAGTGATTGAATGTAAGTAATATCTCACAGAAAACTACTGGCACTAAATCATCAAGTGAACAGATCAATCCAATAAACGTAGGGTGAGGCAGTTTAAAGGTTACTTATCTGAACTGATAACCAATGGCTGTAAGTTCAAACTCCAGAATTGATATTCTGTTACGATCATCTTACAGGAATTATCATGAAGATTAAGGCTTGATTCACACTACAAGTATTATTAACACGAATTCTGTGTAATTAAGCTGCGGCTCTACACAGAAAATAAACAGACTATTGAGTCATTGAGTCATTGCAGTATTAACTTGATCGCTAGTTTTAAATACCTGTTTCTCTGTCCTCTGTGCTGCAGCTGATACAGTGTTGTGGTTTTTATGTTCATCCATCGCACACAGCACACATATACATTTCTGATCAGTGCGACAGAAAACCTCAAGGAGCTTCTCATGTTTCTGACAGATCATCTCCTGCAGTCGTCCAGTGGCATCAGTCACTTTGTGTCTCTTTCTTAAAGACACTCTCATGTTGTTTAAGGTGCTTCTGACAGTAAGACTTCTGACACACCAGACAGGACTTAACGGCTTTGTATTTTCTTCCAGTACAGACGTCACACAGCACATCTCCAGCTCCAGAGTCACAGTCAGCAGGAAGTTTGTTCTTCTTCAGTTTCTCCACCACTTCAGCCAGCATGGTGTTTCTAGCTAAAGCAGGTCTTGGACTGAAAGACCGTCTGCACTGAGGGCATTTGTAGACTCTCATCTGATCCTCCTGATCCCACCAGCCTGTAATACAGCTCTTACAGTAACTGTGTCCACAGGGAATGACCACTGGATCCTTCAGGAGATCCAGACACACTGCACACATGATCTCATCCTGAGAAAATCTGGCTTCTGCCATTTTACTGCATGAACATAGAGATGCAAACACACAACAGCTCAACTACACTCTTTTCTTAAACTGATAAGTTGAAATAGTCTCCTGGTTCTGTGTTTGAGTGACGTGTGTAAAATAGGCGTGTCTGCGAGTTTGTAAAGCAGATTCCTCATTCGTCCTCCTGTAGAGTCTCTCTCTCTCTCTGTCTGTCTCTGTCTCTCTCTCTCTCTCTCTCTCTCTCTGAGTTCATGCTGGGAGTGAGTGGGGGGAGTTGGCTTGCGTGAGTTGGAGTGTTTTCCACAGTGCGAGTGAGTTTTCTATCTTTTTTCTATCTTTTGTGGCTTTGTTGTTAAGTAAATAGGAAAAAGGTTGTGGGTGCGTGTGAGGAGCGTCATCGGTCAGTGTGTACTGATCGCTATGGTGGCGTCTCAGCGCGCAAGTTTGGAAAGTTTAACGCGCCGGCATGGCGTTAAGGTCATGCCGGCGGAGCATTGTTCAGTTGAGGACTGTGTCCTCGCTGTTGCTGCTGTTGTTGGTCATGATTGCATCCTTTCTGCGTCTAAAATGAATAGCACAATCGTGATGTTTTTGAGCAATGTTGATAAAGTAAACAGAGTCGAAGAGACCGGGATTACTATGAGTGATTCTCTTACTCCAGTTATGCCTTTAGTACAACCTGCAAAAAGAGTAGTATTGTCAAATGTCCCGCCGTTTATTAAGGATGAGGTGATCGAGAGAGAATTATCCAGACACGGAAAGTGTGTGTCAAAAATTAGGAAAATTTCACTCGGTTGTAAATTGCCTCAAGCATGTTGTATCATTTAGGAGGCAGGTGCATATGATTCTAAACAATCAAAACGAAGAGCTAAATTTAGCCATGAAGTTTAGGATTGAGGATTTTGATTATGTTATTTTTGCTACCTCAGAGTCCATGAAGTGTTTCGGTTGCGGACAGGAGGGCCACGTGATACGTGTATGCCCCGAGAAGAGTGTAGATCAGAATCGCGATGCAGGTGAAGCGCTTAGCAATACAGATCAAGCACAAATGAATGACAACGTATCTTGTGTTGATAAAGATGGACCTGGTGATTGTGGAAATAATAAAAATGAAAGTGCGGCCACAAATGAAGGGATGCATGAAGGTGGTGCTTCTGAGACTAGTGAGCAGGCCATATTGGGAGATGCTTTAGATGCTGACATGTTAGAAGATCAAAGTTTATTTAAAACACCGTCACTGAAAAGGAAAACTAAGGGCAAAAGAAAAGCTAGAAGGGTTAGCAAAAAAAGCTACTGGAATAGTTGCTGGTGATGCAAGGGAGTTGGACTCAGAGTTAAGTAATGTCGAGGAGTCTGCTGTGGATAGTGATTGTGAGTCGTCAGACTCGGTGAGCTCAGTTTCACAGAAACGATCTGTCTGCAGCGCTTACACATTGGACAAAATTAAAAAATTTCTTCAGACAACGAAAGGCATGAAGGGTGTGATTGTAGAAGATTATTTTCCAGATCGTGAGTTATTTATATATTCAAGTAGGACTTTAATGAAAGAGGCTGGAGCCTTCACTGAACAAGAAGTCTTTAGGTTGAAGAAAATTGTCCAAAAGTTGAAACTAAATTTGCTGAACGATGAATTTGAATAAGTCTAGCTTTTTTCCTCTTTTCTTGAAGTGTTCGTTTTTAGTATGCTCAATTTACCTTTTATGAGTAGGATAAGGTTGGGCACACTTAACTTAAATGGTGCACGAGACAGCAAGAAAAGAGCAATGCTTTATGATTTGACTAAACAAAAGAAAATTGATGTAATGCTGGTTCAGGAAACTCATAGTGATGTTTTGAATCAGAATGACTGGTTAATGGAATGGGATGGGTTAGTTGTTTTAAGCCACAAAAACCACTGCAGTGGTGGCTTAGCTGTACTTTTTAAAAAAAAGCTTTATACCTGTATCATATGATGTAGAGCATGTTGTTTGAAAATATGATTTTAGTTTTTATAAATGTGTATGCCCCTGTTCTTGGTTCTGAAAGAGTTGCTTTTTTGGATAAATTAAGCAATATTCTGTCAAGTTGTAAAGACGAGGAATTCATGTTTATTGGAGGGGATTTTAATTGTACAGCAAAAGATACAATGGATAGGAACCATAAAGAGCCACATCTAGCTTCTCAATATGCAATAAGAAAGCTCATAGTAGAACATGATTTGTGTGATATATGGAGGACTTTATATAAAGAACAAAGGCAGTACACATGGGCTCAAATAAGAGAGAACTTTATTTCCATGGCTAGATTGGATAGGTTTTACTGTTTTAAATATCATTCTAATGTTATCAAGAAATGTGAGATTATGCCTTGTGGTTTTTCTGATCACAGCCTAGTAATTTGTAGTGTCTTTATTGCTAACATAAAGTTTAAGAGTGCTTACTGGCACTTTAATACTTCGTTGCTACAAGATCATTTTTTTAAGGATGTTTTTTCTTTTTTTTGGAAGCAGTTTAGCTCTAGGAAAAAAGATTTTAGGTCCTTACAGCAATGGTGGGATCATGGGAAAAAAGAGATACAGCAACTGTGCCGTCAATACACTCTTAACGTATCCAAGGACATCTCCCAGTCAATGAGAACCCTAGAGATTGAGATAATGGAACTGCAGAATTTGGTAGAGTCCACAGGAAATAGGGGACTTATTGAGCTCCTCAAAGTTAAAAGAAGGGATCTGGATAACCTGTTAGGCATCAGAGCACAGGGAGCTTTGATCCGCTCACGATGGATGGCCCAACTAAATTCTTTTTTGGTTTGGAAAAAAAGAACGGCCAAAGCAGACTTATACATTCTTTATACTCATTGGATGGCACAGAAATTGTGGAGCTTAAAGAAATTAGAAAAAGAGCTGTTCTCTTTTATTCTGAGCTTTATAGGAGTGAAAATACAGAGGCAGATGAGCTGGCCAGCTCTTTTTATGTGGGTTTGCCCAAAGTATCAGATGAGACCAACTGCTGGCTTGAGAAGCCGTTTTCAGTATCGGAGCTGCATGTTGCTCTGCGGAGCATGGATTGCGGTAAGGCTCCTGGAATCGATGGTCTACCAATTGAGTTTTATAAAACATTTTGGACAGTGCTGGGTGGAGATCTGCTGTCTGTACTCAATGATAGTCTGGCCGGAGGACTGTTACCTTTGAGCTGCAGGAGGGCAGTTATTACCCTGTTACCCAAAAAAGGTGACTTAAAAGAAATAAAGAACTGGCGCCCTGTCTCACTCTTGTGCTCAGATTTAAAGCTCTTTTCTAAAGCTTTGGCCATTAGGTTGAGGGAGGTGGTTGGGCAGGTTATTCATCGGGATCAAACTTACTGTGTGCCAAACAGGTCCATTTTTGATAATGTTTATCTAATTCGGGATATCCTGGAGGTCTCTAGGCTATTGGATATAGATACTGGTCTTATTTCTTTGGACCAGGAAAAGGCATTTGACCGGGTTGAGCACAGCTATCTCTGGCGTACGCTGGAGGAGTTTGGTCTCAGCTCTGGGTTTATTGCCATGATTAGGGTTTTGTACCAGGATGTTGAGAGTGTATTGAAAATAAATGGAGGTCTGAGTGCTACTTTTAAAATCTCTAGAGGTATTAGACAAGGTTGTGCTCTTTCTGGAATGTTGTATGCTCTTGCCATTGAACCTTTATTGGTTAAAATCAGAGAAAGGATTGAAGGTTGGACCATTCCATGCTCTGGAGCAAATTTTAAGCTGTCTGCATATGCAGATGATATTATTGTTCTGGTTAAAGGGCAAAGTGATGTTGATATTCTTAAAGAAATTCTTAATAATTTTGGTATAATTTCCTCTGCCAAGGTTAATTGGTCAAAAAGTGAAGCTGTAGCAAGTGGTAAATGGTCTCATGGTTTTCCTGAATTACCAGGTGGTTTGTCCTGGAAAAGGGATGGGCTAAAATATTTAGGGGTATATGTTGGCAATAATTTAATGTTAAGTAAAAATTGGGAAGGTGTTCTAGAAAAAGTAAAAGGGCGGCTGCAAAAATGGAAATGGCTTTTGCCAAAAATGTCTTTTAGAGGGAGGGTTATAATAATTAATAATCTGGTGGCTTCAGTTTTGTGGCATCGTCTGGCCTGTATTGACCTTCCAAATGGACTTTTGAGTAAAATTCAAGCCATTCTAGTGGACTTCTTTTGGAGTACTTTTCATTGATACCTCAGAGCGTACTTTTTCTACCCAGAGGTGAAGGAGGACAAGGACTTATTCACCTACCAAGCAGGGGGGCAGCTTTTCGACTTCTTTTCATTCAAAGGTACCTCACAGGACCTAAGGATCTAGTCTGGAGAAAGGTGGCGGACGTTATTTTTAATCAAGCCAGAAGACTGGGTTTGAATTCTGCTTTGTTTTTGATGGACTCAAGCAAGTTGCAGTGCAGTGGACTTACCCCATTCTATAAGGGTCTTTTCAAAGTTTGGGACTTACTTGAAAAACGGAGGTTGGAGGCGACTTCTTCGTTGTACTGGCTTTTGGAAGAACCTCTTGTACATGGAGCTCGTTTTGATGTTACTTGTGAAGTTACACCTGGACTGCTTCATTGTTTGGTTCACACTAAGACATTAAAACTGCATCATTTGTTGAATGCTGCTGGTCCTGGTTTAAATAATGCTCAGTCCTTGGCCTCACATCTAGGTGTGCGGTCGGTACGGCAAGTAGAAAAAGTTCTGGACTTTTTTAAGCAGAAACTCACAGAGGAAGAAAACAATATATTAAATGACTTTTATAATGGGACATTGGTTCCTAATAATACAGATCCTTTTCCAAGTATTTTTTTTTTCGTCCCAATCTGAAGGGACTGTCTGGACCTTTTCTGGACCTGAGGGGGCTAGAATGTTTAAGTTTGCAGGATGTGCAAAGTAAAGTTTTATATAAATGTATTGTAAAAGTTTTAAACAAGGCAACTTTAAAAGATCGTAGTGATACAGTGTGGAGAGAGAAATTGGGACTAGACGATCAAGTTAAACCTGTTTGGAGGGTTTTATATAAACTACCAATTGAAAAACGCACAGGGGATATTCAGTGGAGAGTTTTACACGGCGCAGTTGCTGTAAATGCATTTGTGAGTGTTATAAATCCCAATATATCAAGTGATTGTCCTTTTTGTAAGGTAAGGGAGACAATGTTTCACTGTTTTTTTAGAATGCTCAAGGTTGTGTGACTTGTTTTGTTTTCTTGATGCTCTTTTCATGAGGTTTGGGGAGTCTTTTTCTTCCGAAATTTTTATTCTTGGCCCTAAGTACAGTGTGGCACAAAGAATGAAAAGCCAGTTGTTGAATTTTTTAATTGGACAAGCCAAACTTGCTGTTTATATAAGCAGGAAAAACAAAATAGAAGGTAGAGAAGGACAACATGTGGTAATAGTTTTTAAAAATCTGGTAAAATCAAGGGTTATGCTTGATTTTAAGTTCTGTAAATTGATGAATGATATAGAAAGTTTTTTGTATAAATGGTGTTTTAAAGAAGCTATTTGTACAATTGTAGAAGAAATGTTGATCTTTATTCTTTACTACTATGTTACAATAAGCTTTGGTCTATTGCACAATTTTTTTGAGTTTTGGAAAATTGTTTTGTTGTTTTAATGACATTTGTAATGATTGAATAAAGTGTGTTGAAAACTCTCTCTCTCTCTGTCTCTCTCTCTCTCTCTCTCTCTCTCAAACACACACACACACACTCTGGGTTTCCATATTTTATGGAGTCATTCCATAGGCATAAATAGTGTTCATGCTGTACAAACTGTATTTTCTATCCCCTTACCCTAACCCTACACCTCATACAAAACTTTCACCATTTTTACATTGTCAAAACACTTAATTCTGTGTGATTTATAAGCTGTTTTCCTCAAGTGGACCAAAAATGTCCTTGTGGGGATTCTTGGTCCCCATAACATTGGGAATACCAGCTATGTTCTGTTCTGGACCTGAACGTTACAGAATACTGGACCCTCAAAATAAGTAAATTGGGCTATTTTTAGAGGCGCAACTCCTGGCCTTACATCATGGAGGATATTGGAGGATTTTGTTGAGGACTTCTTGGAACTTTGCCATCAGGTTTGTTGCTGATGAGGAATGACAACTGCTCATTATTTGAATACATCAGGTATGCTTTATGTTCTCTGCTAATTGTAGAGAAGGAAGCCCGCTCTGAACCAGATATACTCGTCTCAACCCTGCCTGCCCAAGATCCTCTAGTGGATCAGACATAGCAGACCCCAGAGCCTGACCCAGCATCCACGATCCACTGCGGTTATGGATCCAGAGCCCACCGCAGACTGAGAGACCCAGCGGATCCCTGCCACGGAGATCGAGCCTGTGCCTATGCCCGCTATGGAGCCAGAGCCACAGCTGTCCCAGAGGAGAAGCTCGAGGTCTGCAAGATCGAGCAGTTTTTGCAATGTGGTCTTTGAAAGTCAGCTGGTCATCAAAGATTACACCAAGATTTCTGACTGAACTTGATCGGGTAATTGTTGATGAACCTAACTGGATGGTGAAGTCATGCTGTAGAGTTGGAGTGGCAGTGAAGACAAGAAGCTCAGTCTTTGCCAGGTTGAGCTGTAGATGATGATCTTTCATCCATGCCGAGATGTCCACCAGGCAGCCTGAGATCCGTGCAGCTACCGTTGGATCATCTGGTTGAAATGAAAGATAGAGCTGTGTGTCATCAGCATAACAATGGTAGGAGAAGTCATGTGCCTGTAGGATGGGTCCCAGTGATGTAGTGTATATGGAGAAGAGGAGGGGTCCAAGAACTGATCCCTGAGGAACCCCAGTGACCAGTTGATGTGCTTTGGAAACCTCCCCACCCCAGGCCACCCTGAAGGACCTACCTGTGAGATAGGATTCAAACCAGCGAAGTGGAATCTCTGTGATGCTCATTGATGAGAGGGTGGAGAGGAGGATCTGATGATTCACAGTGTCAAAAGCAGCAGACAGACCCAGCAAAATAAGAACTGATGATTTGGAATCAGCTTTTGCAATCCGCAAGGCTTCAGTGACTGACAGTAGCGCAGTCTCAGTTGTATTAAGCGAGTTTGAGCAATATTTCATCAGCAACTAGATTTAAATACCTGTATCTCTGTCCTCTGTTCTGCAGCTGATACAATGTCATGGTTTTATGTTCATACACCCTACACAGCATGCATATACTTTTCTGGTCAGTGCGACAGAAAACCTCAAGAAGCTTCTCATGTTTCTGACAGATCATCTCCTGCAGTCGTCCAGTGGCATCAGTCACTTTGTGTCTCTTTCTTTTAAAGACACTCTCATGTTGTTTAAGGTGATTCTGACAGTAAGACTTCTGACATACCAGACAGGACTTGACGGCTTTGTATTTTCTTGCATTACAGACGTCACACTGCACATCTCCAGCTCCAGAGTAACAGTCAGCAGGAAGTTTGGTCTTCTTCAGTTTCTCCACCACTTCAGCCAGCATGGTGTTTCTAGCTAAAGCAGGTCTTGGACTGAAGGTCTGTCTGCACTGA
>JAFVLL020019347.1:0-12761 GCA_021397915.2 Tor tambroides
AAAAATATATACACACAAAAAATATTTTTTATAATATGATTTTAAGTGTTACAAAATACAAAAAAAAAAACAGTCAAATGAGTTAAAATACCTATCAAAAAATTCACTATATATTTTATATATATTTGTTGTAGAAATTATTTTTTACAACCATCCTATACATTGTTATACACTGTTTTTTATTTTATTTTTTATTGTTTCATTTAATTTGCACACCACCCAGCAACTACTTTTGTTCTTGCTTAATGACTAATGACTAATTAACTAGCATTTATTGAAATTAATTTCATCCACTGAAAAATGTCAACAGATTTAGTGTCTTAAACACACACATACACACACACACACACACATATACACAAACATTTGACAATAATAGCCAAATTTACCTTTTTAAAAAGAAACTAAAGAAAAGTTGAAACATCAGCAAGATATCACACTTCCTCTGTGCTTATATTGTGTCACATTCTCGTGAAAATCTCCCCCCTTCCCCGTTCCCGTGAAATGCATCATTTCCCCGGGCCGAATGCGCGAGAGAGCGTTTACATGAAGAGGGAGAGCTGGGTAATCAGTGCCTTTGAAGAGAAGATAGCAGCGAGCTTTCCGAGGGCAGCATGCCAGCCGTTCTCTCGCTCTCTTTTTTCTCCCCGTGTCCTTTAAAGAGACGTCCCCTGAGAGGGGCCAAGGACCGCAGGAGGATATTGCCTCACACATCAGCAGGGGCCCCCACCTCTCTCTTATTAGTCTCCAGTCTCCCGTCCCTTCACATAAATATGCCAAGAAGCTCCATCCATTTTTCACTGCCGGTGTCAGTGTGACGCCCGCCATGAGCACAATCACACAGATTACAGCATTGCCATGTAGTGGCGCTTTCACCAACAACCAGATCAAATGAGGCATGTTTATTTATTACATTAACATTAATGGACTTCAATAGCCACAATTACAAGAGCCGCTTTAACCCGTATTTACTTTAGAAAGAGAGATTTTCGTATTCCAATCCAAATTCTCTTGCACTCTCGTACACGAGTGTCATTGTGAAGTGTCTGTTGGATTAGGGGGGAATTACACTTCAATACGCCAAATACAACACAATTACTGAAACGAGGAAATATGATGAGAAGACCAGTGAAAACGCTGCCAATGAGACCACATCGACCCTCATGAAGGGCCGCGAGGCTTTCGGTTTGTGTTCAAGTCAAGGCACTGCGGTGTGAATCGCCTCCACAAGCTTCTGTTATACATCCCTGTTCATTCATTGTCACTGGACAAATTTTAAGAAAGGTTTATGTTGAGGGCTTTGAACAGAACTACCACAAATGTTAAAATATTTGCCCATACTGTGAATTTGCCTGTTAGCTATGGAAGCTTATTTCAGTCACGGAATAAAAAAAAGGTATGTGACTTTTTTTTCACAATTCAGATTTTTTTTTTCTCCTCAGAATTGTGAATTTACATCTTGCAATTCTTTTTTTTTTCCTTCTTCTTCTTCAAAACCAGTCTTAAGTGTCAGTTCTTCGAAATTGAGATTTATACATCATCTGAAAGCTGAATAAATAAGCTTTCCATTGATGTGTGGTTTGTTAGGATCTCAACTATTTGAAAATCTGGAATCTGAGGGTGCAAAAAAATCTAAATATTGAGAAAATCGCCTTTAAAGTTTTCCAAATGAAGTTCTTAGCAATGCATGTTACTAATCAAAAATGAAGTTTCTATATATTTATGGTAGGAAATTTACAAAATATCTTTATGGAACATGATCTTTACTTAATATCCTAATGATTTTTGGCATAAAAGAAAAATCGATAATTTTGACCCATACAATGTATTTTTGGCTATTGCTACAAATATACCCCAGCGACTTAAGACTGGTTTTGTGGTCCAGGGTCACAAAAGTAAGTCAGATTTGTGAGATAAAAGTCACAATCTATAAACTTTTATAGTTAACTAATTGGAAAGTGTATAAAAATGGCTCTTGTTAAGCTCATTAATTCTGTCCAGTGTAAAAATAAATGTATTTTTCTTAAAGTGTGATTAACTACAAAAAGTTAATTAAACACAAAGAACACTGTGCTTGAACGCAGCCACAAATAGTCAGTCTAGCCTGTCTGCTTTTAGATCTTTTTTTCTTTATTCCATCTCCTGCATACTAATAACCAATGAACAAGTAATTAAATATAATTGGGTATTAATATTAATTAATATTCATTAAGGACGTACAAACATCTAGAAAGTAATTTGACAGTGGTTTTGACGCAGTCGTTGATAGTCTAGTTTTTCTTATTTTTTTCTTACAGTTCAGACTGAATTTATCTAGATACCTGTTCACCGAACAAGGTCATTAAAGATCAAGCAGCCCACCCTCACTTGCCCCCCGGCTGCGATTCAGAACACCTCCAACGTCTTTCGACAGACGGACAGTGAATTGAGATTTTCAGTGCTCTTGTTTACACGAGAGCTGCGTTTCATCGTGGAGTCTTTAGTGAGGTGAGACTGTGGAATGGGCCGTGAAGCACATGACATTTATTTTGGGTGTAAAACCATTCCAAATGTGTCTAAGAACACAAAGAATTGTTTTAATGAGACCAAACTCAGAGTAGACGCTCTAAATGAGTCTATAAAAGTTGAGCTGTCGGCCTCAATCAATGCGTTTAAGATGACGTTGTACAAACGCTTCCTCTCTGGCATGAATTCATTCACAAACCCCAAAGTCTCACGCTACATTCGACTGAAGCAGAATATGTAATTAGCGATCAATTCAAAAGTAGATTTTAGCAAAAAACTAAAGTAAATAAAACTGCAGCATTGTTTTGGCGTAAAATAGTTTGACAGCAAGGCAGCTCATTGTTCACGATAAAACTGACGATTTGATGTCGAAATGTGTCCTGACTTGTGTTTTTAAGCGGTAATACCGTCAGATTACAGTGTTTAGGGTGCTTACCGCAGTTTTTTCCACCTGTCGTTTCCTCTGGCGCACTGACCTGCCTTGCCACAATTAAAACCACATGGGTTGGCAATAAAAAAGCTCTATTATATTTTGAAAAAACCCAGCAGAAAGGAATATATCATGTTTGACTGAAGCAACCGGAATGCATTTGATCCTGAAACCTGTGCCAGAACAAATGGTAAAATCCTCAACTCCACACTCACGCACAATCCTGTCCTTCCAGCCATCAAGCCTGCTGTTGAATTTTCCAACAGCCGGGTTCGATAAGCAGAAAACGGCACACGCATTCGCTAATGGCACGTAATGCGGTGCTTCTGCGCGAACGAGACGAAACGAACCTAAAAAGAAAATCTATGAAAGCTAAAAGAGCCCTTATAATGGACGGAATGACAAATACAGTTTTGTTTCCTTAAGCACTTAAGTCTGTCTTAATAAAAAGGAATTAGCTCTTAATTAAAGGATTGGGTTTTATCTCTCGTTAATTAACTGATTTAAGGAGACATCTTGAATAAAGACAAGTCCAGGACTTTGAAATCTCAAGTCAGATCTGTATAATCGCTAACGTTACTTCACAAGGGTTTGAGTCTTTGAAATGGGGGACAAAATGTACGTATTCTCGGAGGGCAAAGCAGCAGGCTGTGGGTTTGAATCACTAATTCCAGCAAGTGGCATAATAGCGGGAGAGACTGATGGAAGCACTCCAATCAGTGTGAAATAACCAGGTTTCTAAACATGTCTGGAAAGGTGCAGTGACCCTGAATACCCACAAATGGGTCAATTCCAGTTCTAATGAACTACGCTAATATGCAGTACGGCTCCCTTGAGAAGGGTGTTAAACCCCTATCTTATATGTCAGAGACGTTAAGCCCTCTCACACAAATGGATTACAGACCACTCTACCTAACTTGCATAGATTATAAAATTAATTCAAAATGGCTATATCGATTGAGCAACAAATCCTTGAATACAAAAAAAAGTGATAAATAGTCAACTAATTGTCCAACGACAAACTAGTTAATTACTGAGGTTGACTAATTTATATTATTAGATGTAGAATTTTGAATGTATTACTTTAAAACACATACTTACATACAAATTTTAAATCTCACTTTATATTAGGTGTCTTCCAATACTACTTAATAATAATGAATTGTTTTCATGTTGAATTGCTAAACACATTTGCTGCTCTTAGGGTGGGGTAGGTTAGGGGCAGGTTTGGTGGTCTGGTAGAGGTAGGGTCAACAGTGTAATTACTGATGAAATTAAAGGTGCCATAGAATTGAAAACTGCATTTACTTAGGCATAGTTGAATAATAACAGTTCTGTACATGGAAATGACATACCGTGAGCCTCAAACACCATTGTCTCCTCCTTCTTATGTAAATCTTGTGAATGCAAAAGACCACTGGAAAATAGGCAAATCAGAACATATCCCCGACTGTGACGTTACAGTCGGGATCACTAATAGTTACGCCCCTAACATTTGCATATACCCGCCCATGTTCTAGGCCAGCCGCCAGCTGAACCATCAGAAGTTCTGCAGGTATTGTGAAGAAACAAGCAAGAACAACAACGAAAATGGCAGATCATGGAAATAAATGTTATGTTCCAGGCTGTGCAGGGGATGTGAAGTGCAGGGATGGGTTGGTGTCTGTATTCAGAAAGGCACGGATAGCAAATAACGTGTTCTAATAAAATAACGCGAGCCACTAAAGGGACATGGTAGATTCTTGCTAGAGGTAGCCTGTTACATTACAGTACATAAGATTTCACTTACCACATAAACAAAGTAAGAAGAAATGACTGAGGATGATGGCGAATGATTTACAGATCCCAAGCACCACTGACAAGCATCTGATTTTGTAAAATGTGTGGTAAGTACTGCCGCTCCATAGTATAAACAGAGTACGTGTGATCACGAATCTCGAAAGTGAAACTGAAATTAAAAAGCGATCGTGCATTCGAAAGCAGTTTCAATGCCCCGCACATTAATAGCGGCTCCCTGATGCCCGCATTTTATTTACCATATAATTACCCAACGATATAACTGTGCGAGAAAGTACTGAAATATATAGTTTCCTTCCTGCTGTGTGAGCTACTGAAATGAGCCGCACTGTGAAACAGCCAATCAGAGCAGAGCTCAACATTATTATTCATGACCCTTCCAAATAAGGTAATAACAGACCATTTCATTCTAGGGAGAAATCCTAGGGTTGTAAATGGACATGTAAAACCGTTTCTGGAGAATTTGTGCCCTTACCTAAGCCACATACCTTCTATGTAGATATCAGAGAACAATTTAAAATGTTGTATCAATGCATTCTATGGCACCTTTAATTAGAGATGTAATTACAGGGCAGTATTTTTATATATAAGTACAATGTAAAAACATACGTGCACGATAAGTGCTTTGAATCAAATGATTAACTTAAATGTAAGTACATAGTTAAGAACACTTAACAAAGTGGGTCCAAATTTTATATATAATTTGAAAAGAAAAAAAAATATATATATATATATATATATATATATATATATATATATATATATTAAAGGGTTCATGACATGAGAAACCAAATTTCTCTTGATCGTTTGATACAGCAGAGGTCTTTGTATGCTTAACACATCCTGCAAGTTTCATAACTTACAATGTCCTCATCATCAATAAAAACGCCTCCAGACCAACACATTGACCCTCTTTTTTCATCTTAAAATTAATAGTCATACACATTCAGATGGATGCCGTTCGCTGCTACATGCACCTCAAGCTTTAACTTTTAAAAACGCATCTAATTAAAGAAAAAGTAAAAAAAAAAAAAAGTTAAAGTATTGATATTTGAGCACAGTGTTTTAAAAATGGTTGCTAGTATGAAAACTTTTAAAAATGCATATCAAGACCATTTCTATAGCTGTTTCTGAAAGCAAGAAGATGTCTTATGTAACACGTCTAAAACCATATCTGATTGAGGTCAGGAGAACATAAAACCAGCATAATTCAGGCAACCCAGCAACTGACAAAAAAAAAAAAAAAACAGGACTAGAAAAAGAAACAGAAGTATAGAGGTATATGCAAGGCATGAGGGAAAAGGAGAGACGATTGGCGAAGGATTATTGGATCAGATAGGCCGTGTCAACAGATAGTCCCGGAGAGTGGCTCTGATAAAGCTTCCCTCCTCTCGGGCCAGCAGTGCTTAAAGGTCACAGCGGTGTGGTAAGTTACAGCTACAGACCCCGCTTCTGCCTGGGAGCAGCCAACGGCCTGCCAAGTCCTTTGACCCCAAGGGCTCCGCGTGCCAAAACCTGATACTGTCACTAATCTTTGGATAATGACTCTCCAGCCACATCATTGATGGAAAGAAAAGAGTCAGTTGACTGGGCCTGTCACAAAAGGAATGGTGACAGAACACATCGAGAACAAAAAGACCCATGAGAGAAGCTGTATTTCTCATTTACTCAGCTGTATTTCATTCAACTTCACTCTTGTCTCGAAGAGATATTTAAGTAGCTTTGCTTTTCCTGTACATGGTTTGTTATTAAGCAGCAAGATACACTAATTTGTCTTTTCAGTCTCAGCAGCAGCTCAAAGGACGGCTACCGCTGTTGAATTCCTGCTGTACAACATGGGTAACAAAACATTTAATTTTCTTTCATATAGTCTGAGTGTCCTTGAAAGGAAAAGAATAGTCCAGAGCGAACGGTTTTGACAGAATATACAACTGCCTGTGAATTACTTAAAGTAGTTCCACGAAAAATGACAATACATTTCAAAGCCATTTTCCTTCCCTTTTTTTTTCTACACAATGATAGTGAATATAGAGACCAGGGCAATTTAGTGGCTAATATATATACACCCAAACACACACACACACACACACACACACACACACACACACACACACACACATACACACACATTTACAAATGAGAAAAACAAGCCAAATTCAATACTTTTGTTGGTGCAATTTTGCCATTATTTGCCTTATTAGCTAACTAACTACAAATGTAGAAATCATTTTTGCCTGACTGTGAGGTTTTTTTTTTTTTTTCTGCTTATCTGGAGTGTTCAGACATGGTGGATGTGCTTGTGAATAGACAATTAACCACAAAACACCATCAAGGGTAATTGTCTTTGGATGACATTCATTTACACGTTTGACTCACTACTAAATTCAGATATTTTTTGTCACACAGGTAAAGCTACAAGGCATATACAGAATGATAACCAAATAAAAATTCAAAGCGCTCTGCTGTTTGGAATGAGATCTCTCTCTTCTCACACAGAGCTGGAAATAGAGACCAGTGATAATATTGAACAAGGCTATGATGATATTAGCGATATTGGGTCAACAATATGCACACTCATATATGGAAATGACTGATCAAAGACTAAAATAGCTCTAAGTAGCTACACTAAGTGAATGACATTTCAACCAGCAACAAGAGGCAGTCCCTGTGAACACACTAATTAATAAACAGTGACACTCATAGAAACCACTCATTCTATAAAAACACCCACAGGGAGAGAAAACGAGACTACTACAGAGCAGAATCATGAGATAAGATGCAAACACAACGAGCAACCAGTTTATCGGGAGAGAAAGTGAAGACAAAGAAGAGATTAGAATAATGGGTGAAACCCTCTAACTTTAACTGTAGAGGAACTGATAGCCCACCTCAAGACGCTTGCAACAAAACTGTGTGATCTTCTCTGTGTGTGTGTGTCAGTTCAGACTAGATATGTGAGTGGTGCAGTGAAAATATCATAAAGATATCAATTAAACATACAAACACAGAATTTGAATTTGATGACTATATATTCAGAATGTGATGACTATATATTTCAAAGGAAAATTAAATAAATAAATCAAGTAAATAATTTGACTTTACATTTTAAATTATTTACTTAATTTATTTAATTTGAAAAATGATTGTAAAAATGTGTATAACATGGGAAACTCCAATCATCAAATTCAGAAATTGTGCCCTAACAGCATCTTTTAAAAAACAGAAATACAAGTATAACATTAGGCAGCTTTTGTTTTTATTTAAATAGTTTCTAAATGACTCAAACATTAAGAACTCATGATTGTACAACATGAATGTTGCACTCTGTACCAAATCGTCACTAAACCAGCTTCATAAGTTAAAGTGCACAGAAGCGTGTCTAAACTCAAACTCAAATCTGGTGTATAATTTCTTGCCTCCTCTCCCAGCGTGTCTCACTGTTTTGTCTAGCTTACATTCAGACCCTCTATTAATTTTCCGGTTGCTAAAACACACATCTCTCCAGTTCGTTCGTCACAAGCGGACACTGGGATTACAATACGGTTAATACGGGGATTTCAAGCAAATCCGGTGGTCTTGAGTGGAGCCCTTGGGCCCGTACTCATCACTGTCAATGAATGGGCAGAAACATGAAGTGAGACAAGTGGTAGGAGCAAAGCAAACAAGCCCTCGATGGAGCTCAAGTGTCAAACGAGAAATGGTGGGAGGGTGATGAAGTGCACATGGACGAAGGCGAGAGATTCAAGGAAGCGAAAACAGGTAAAGATGGAAAGATAAATGCCTATTCATTCAATAAATGTGAGTCTTTGTAGTGGCCGATACCACAAATATTCAGACCGATTAATCGGCCTGTCCGATATATCGGCTGCCGCTTTTCTATAATTCTAAAATAAGAACAGAACAAATAAAATGTCTTATTTCACCCAAAACTGCCCCCCAAGAGACAATATTTTTATTAGAAACCACGCGTGAACCAATATTCCTTCTCCCCACCACAAACTCACCTAAAAAAATAATAATAATAAAATAAAAATGAAGAAAGGAGAAGGGGGAAAATAGAAGACAACACAATTTCAGTCTCCTGCTGCATTAACTCTTCCTGAGGTTACCATAGCAACGGGCTCCAGGCCCAGACATGGTGATGGTGGGGGGGGGAGGCCCCCAAGGACAGATGAGAGTGAAAGAGAGAGAGCAGCACAAAGCCTAGGCCAATCATCCCGCTGCCAGCACACTAAGGGTTAACCCATCAACCGCTGCTCCGCATGCTGATGAGTGCAGTCAGACAAACCTTCAAAGACAGAAGAGAAAACACTTTCCCTTTACAAGAAATTGATTTAATCACTCAAAAACGAGACATGCAGGAAAGGCGTTGATGATCTCGTTTTAGAATCCCTTCTGAGATGCTCATAAACAAATATTAGCTAATAAACACAAATCCTTCTATTAATCATTCTTGATACATTTTAAGCGGTTGCGTTTTAAATACTGTATATATGACAATATGACATTTTTGAAAACAAAATCCATTCCTTGACAAAGAAACTCTTTGAATTAAAGATGTATAGATAGTGTTCTGCCTTTGTTGAACTTCATTCAAGATGAATTACAGAAATTTTAATACTGTGTTCAATACAAGTCAAAGATGCCACAAAAAAATTATTCTGACTCATCCCTGAGTATACACTCTTTGTACACTGCTCCACATATAGCGACAAGATTTAAACATGCTGTACATGTTAACCTGACTTTATCTGTGCAAGGTTATATCTTTTTTTTTTTTTTTTTTTTTTTACTACTTTTGGCATAGTAATCAGGGTAGCTTTCACATGATATTGCCATACACCATTATGTCTGTAATGTATTATCAGGCATTCATCTGCTAAATGTACTAAAATATGATTTAAACAACTTTACAGCTCAATTACCATTTTTTAAATATAGAGGAACACATTTAATGTCTGTTATTATTCAAAAGTTTGGGGTCGGGGTAAGATGTTCCTTATGCTCACCTCACCAAGGCTGCATTTTTTTTTAATACAGCAAATACAGTCATATTGTGGAATATTAAAATAACTGTTTTCTATTTGAATATATTTTAAAATGTAAATCATTTCTGAGCTTCAGAAATCATTCTAATATGTTGATTTTCTGCTTAGGAAACATGTATTATCATCAATGTTGAAAACAGTTGTGCAGCTTAATATATGTTGAAAAACATTTTTTTGATTGTCTGATGAATATAAAGTTCAAAAGCAATTATTTGAATAATAAAGAGAAAATATTTATAATGTTAAAAATGTAACTCTTAATGATATGTAATGCTTCCTTGCTGAACAAAAATTTTTTTTAATGTACATTATTTAGTTAACTGAGACGAGTTGAAATTTATTTCTGTATATGACAGTTGATATTTGATACTGCTTAACTTGAACCCATAACATTCCTTTATAATAGCAGAGGCCAATAAAAATGAAAATCTGGCTGAAAACACTTCCCTTGGGTTATAAAATCGTCCTATTATTGCAGTTATGTAGTAATTCAAAAATGTCTTTTAATCATAAAACTCGCAAACCTCTCATCTGATAATTGAAATCTAAAAACATCAGCTCGTGTTTCCAGCCTCTTTGCAGGTCTGTAAGAATGCCAAAAGACATTTCAAACAAAAATGAAAATAATCCCACTATCCGCTGACTAAAATGTCATATCATTTTAAACACACGACGCTCACAATAAAGGCAGGCGCATTACAACATTCCTCCTTGAATTCTTTCACTGTGACTGCTTTCCATAAATTCCCTATTGGTTTTGGGTAGGAAATTCTGATGAATGAACAGGCACCACAAAGCAGCTAATCCCAGAATCCTCTTTCTGAGCATAAACTATCCAACACACACTTTCAAAGTGTATCTTCTACACTACATCAATTTGTCACGCCAAAATGGCAGATATTACTGTAAAGTGCACATTTACATGTCATCCAACAACCACAAACGCCGCTCCATAAATAACCCTGGGTCATTTTTCAGCTAGATGGATTGCACTTGGCATCAGATGAAATACAGTTTTTAGCTTCAGTTACATTAGTTCCAATTGTCACAGTTCATCCATAAGGAAATCCGATATACACGGCAACATTAAATACAATTACATGAATATAATCAGATCTAAGACTTGAACTCTCCGGAGAGCGATCGGCCTTTGAGGCACTGCCATCCGGACCCTGAAAAATGCGGCGTGATGGTGAAATGGATGGGAGCGAGGTGTCGACCGGGCAGGTCAGAGCAGACACATTGCCAGCGAGCTGACAACCAGCAGCACTGCAGCATCCGTCACTAAGCCAATAGGTCAAAGGTCATTCTGTCTCCAGAGGGTCTAATGAGGAAATATGCCAGAGTCCGGAGCACTGGAGCTCTCTTTAACTCACAAACACACTCTCACGCACTCACAGTGACAAAGGTTTGGG
This sequence comes from Tor tambroides, assembly GCA_021397915.2. Taxonomy (NCBI): domain Eukaryota; kingdom Metazoa; phylum Chordata; class Actinopteri; order Cypriniformes; family Cyprinidae; genus Tor; species Tor tambroides. Next base: position 11,196 of record JAFVLL020019347.1, read on the forward strand.
CCTCAGGAGCTTGAGAGGTCCGCTTGTAATTAATTGGTAGTAGAGGACATCGAAAAGGCTTCGGTCTGATTATGTCGGCTATGGATAACTGGAGATGACGGGATTTGATTTCTGTGGGATAATCACAGCATGTGTCTTTTTTCTTGCTGATAATAACGCACCTCGATAATTATACGGTGCACAAGCGGCAAGCTCCTCCAATCAAAGCAAAATGTTATTTACTGTGAACATTCGCATGAATTTACTTACAAAGAAATTTCCTTTGATGCACCAATAAATACACACTGGCTACGTTCCAAAACCTAGTGAGCTGCCTAAGTAGGCGTATTCCCAACACAAAGGCTGTTCCGAATGGAAGGCAGCATTATGGTGACTTTTAAGGTAGCTTCTTTTCGCCAAATTTTACAGCACTCTCATAATGCATTGCAGCAAGCACTGTGAAGAAAATGCGTACAAAATGGTGGAAGAAGCAGTGCTATAATACTCAAGTCCAGACGAGATCAGATTAGGACTCAAGTCCAAGTCCAAAACAACATTGTCTGGAGTATTTGGACTCGGACTTGAATGAGAAAATATGTTCTTGAACTCGGACTTCCCTGTTGAAAAAAACAGCTCAAACCAGCTGCCATGCTTCAAAACAAACCTAACCAACATCTGCTGTTTTTTTCAACAGGGTTGAGAAGTACTACGACACTGTTAGCAAAAAGTGGTAATACTATAGTTTAATCCAATTACAACTATTTTATGCAATATTTCAATGTTTTTTGTGCTTTTTAAAGAATTGTTTTGTTAGCTTAGCAACATGCTAACGCCAAATTCAACTGAAAACAAAGTCTTCCATGCACTTTAGGCAAGGAGATCTTCATATAATGTCCAGATTTGTTGTCTATATACAGTAGACTGTTTCACGAAAATGTGATTTTGTGCTTAAAAACACAAGACACATGGCAGGGGAATAAAAAAAAAAACCTGTGAGTTCTAGATATGCTTTTTGTTTTGTTTTGTTGATATTCTTTTAACTTGAACACTGCATTTTGAAAAAGCTATGTCATACACAAAAGGCTGCAGAAGATGCAAGATGTGAGTGCAGAGTTAAAAAAAAGATGTCTGTCTAGCACGTTTACATAGAAAACCAATGTAAATGCAGTGCAATGAAATGCAAAAACATGTTCTGTGTGAACGGCCCCTTAGAAGGCAGCTGCTTATGTAGAAAATAGATAACTCACTTGATTTTGGCACAGAGCCATTGTATGTTGTGAAATTATCATATTTAGGGCAAGCTTCTAAAGATAAAGGCAGTAACGATAACAGAAAATGGAAAGCTAAGAAGCAGAATGACCTAATTTTGAAGCATAAATCACAAGAACAAAGGGAGACACAATGGGTGAAGGAAAGAAATTTTTCCTTTTCTTTTCTTTTTGGAAGGGAGGTAATGCTCTTCTACCTTGATTTTTAGGATAACATGCTGAGTAGAGTCACCAAAGTGATTGTAATTTGGCAGCCTGGGAGGAAAAAGTTTGTACCCCTCTGGCTCAGTCACCTTTCCAGCTGGGTCTCATTTCCCCC
>JAFVLL020019350.1:0-14274 GCA_021397915.2 Tor tambroides
AGCAAGACAGAATTATACTAAAACAGGACTGAAAAATCCACGTAGATCTCAACCTGCGGGATTTTGCAGCAGGAAAAAAAAAAAAAAATGAAATACAGCTAATTTTTAGGACTCAAAAAAGGGGCATTCTAAAATGCTTAACGTGAAAAACGCTTTTTTTCTTGAAAATCAATATTCTTAATTTGTCTACTGCTAAGATAACACACCATAATCAGGGTACTTACACCTTTCCCAAAGTCAAATCAAGCACTTTTCAAGCATTTTCATGGTTTTCCAGCTCTTTACAACAGAGTTAAATTGCATGTTTACTTACACATTCATGATAAATCAGATATTATTGTGCTATTAAAATGTGATAGCATTCTACAGAAGGGTGACAAATTAAAGGAAAACGTTTCATGGTTCAAACTGTAAAATTCATTTACATTTCAAGACGTTTTAAGCACTTTATCCAAAATCCAAGCACTTTTTAAACCTTGAAAACACCACATTAAAATTCAAGCACTTTCAAGGATTTCCAGCACCCGTACGATCCCTGCATAATCCGAGTGGAAAGAAAATATTTTTGCATGTTGCTAGAATTGTCTGCTAAATGAATAAACAAGATTTTTGATGAGTTAAAAGTAACAAACTCAGAGTAGAAAATTTTAAAAGATTTTATTTTGGACACAGGAAATGGTAGACATAGATATTTACAAAGCCAGTACAGTGTTAGACGTTCAGAATGAATTGGTCGCAGGAAAGAGCTTTTAAAAGGCCACCAGGAAACAAAAAAGTGTGTGCAAGTCAAGGCCTAGGTTTCCTCTTGGATGGCGGTTCACCCTCTGCCTCTTCTGCCTTACGTTTCTTCGATGAAAATTAAAATCACATTTAGTTTTTAATGACAAATGTATCAGTATGCATCTAGTCAATGTTGTAATACATTATACATGTAACACTTTAGCTCTGTAATAGAAAATTACAACTATTGTAAAATTTTTTAGCACTTTTATCCTGAATAAAAATCTGCATGCACTCACATGCGCTGTGTTTTTTTGTTGTTGTACCTTGGATGTTTCACACTGCATCAGCTGGTCTGCAGTATTTCTCATCTCGTCATCCTGTTACACAAATAAAATATTTTAAATTTGCAGACTGCTGTACATTATTTTACTTAAAGCGATCACATTTCAAATGCTATTTAAAGGTTGACAACTATCAATACTCAATAATGCACGTACGTTCAACCACGGATGTGTCAGCGCCTCTTCCACGCTCAGACGCTTTTCGGGATCCACAACCAGGAGCTTCTTGATCAAATCTTTGGCTGAAAGACAAAGTGAATATATACAGCTTACACTGTATGCTTTTCAGTTCAGTTATTTCTGACAATATAAACTGATATGATGTACATGCTATTTAACTATCCAATTGTCAAAGGAGAGCAAAGACATTACCTTCATTTGAGACCTTCTTCCACTGAGATGGGATGAAACGGTAATGGCCGTTAATGATCTGCTCACGCACAGACATGGTGGAGCACTCGGTGTTAAATGGAGGATAACCACCCAAGCTATGACAATACAGATACACACACAGCTTTAGGAAAAAATATCACACATTCATATGTTAATACAAACTCAGTTTGCATGAGTTTTGATTAGGGGCTCAAAATGTACATATTATCTTTGAGAGTTTCTACATGTTTTGACCAACGAATTGACTTTTCCAGTCATTTATGAATACTATAAAAGTATTCTCGGTAACACTTTCCAATAAGGTCTCATTTGTTAATATTAATTAATGCAGAATTAACATTGACCAATATATTTTTACAGCATTTTGCAAGCATATGATCATTGAAATGAACAGATTTCATAATTTCCTCATCCTCATGTCATTCCAAACCCTGACTGACTTCTGCCCCGATACAATTTACTGACTAATTCACTAATTTGACAAAGTGTAATGATTCAATTATAATGAAACTGTCCACACTACTTGTGAGGCTATATAAGTTTTCTATTAGAAACAGACCAAAGCCATTTTACTCATTCACACATTCATGAAAGAATTGTTCTTCTGAGTGCGTGTTTTTCAAATGAATCGTTTGATCCAATTACAAAAACTGGCCTGAATCATTCATTCACAAGACCGATCTGGTTCTCAAGTTTGACTTAATGAATCAATGATCCAGTAGTAGCAATTAAGAGCTCACTGGAGATGAAGATTATCAGTGAATAACAAATAATTCAGTCTGTTCCTCATACAAAAGCTCAATAATGACACTATTGTCCTCTGTAGAGCTGATTACAGCTGAATTAAACTTGTCTCAGAATTGTATGACCTTTGCACTATTATTGAACTAAACTGAAGCAAATCTGAATCAACCGAGCTGAATAATGACACTATTGTCTAACAAAGTTTGACACTTCATGACCTAAACTGAATTAACATCTGTGTTAAGCTGAATAATGACTCATTATTGTCTTTTTAGAGCTTCTTTACAACTGCATTTGTTTCATAATTGAAGAAGAGCCATTTTCTACCCGATTTAACCATATTACAAGGTAGTTTTGATGAAACAAATGAATATATTTAGGTTGAATGAATGATTTTAAATAATATTTTTTGACTTGAATAAAACTAGTTTATTTAGACTCTACCGTTTATTTCAGTGAGGCTGCATTAAAACAATCTGCATTTTGTAAAGCACTGTATAAATAAAATGTGAAAAGGTTTAGAATGTAGCGTACCAGTCATATTGCCTACATTTATGATACTTTTGCATCTTTTTTGCAGCTTGACAGTCCCAGTCCTCATTCACTTTCATCATATTTAATAGAGTAGTACAGGATAACCTTCCCATATACTGTAATTCACTTTTTGTGTGGAAGGAAAAAAAGTCAAATGGATTTCGGAAAAGACTAGGGTTACAAAGGGGTAGAAAATTTCTGGTAAAGAAATTCTAAAGTAATGCTGGATCCCACTGATTCATATTTACTCATTCAACTTTAATCTCCACTAACCAGATGAACAGTAGGACCCCCAGGCTCCAATAATCGACTGCTTTTGTATATCCTACTGTCGCAGCGTGTGTGAACACCTCCGGGGCGAGATATGTGGGCGTCCCGCAGAGCGTCTTCATCAGGGAGGATTCCTCCAAAATCTTGGACTGATTAAAATCCGTAATCTACAAAGCATTGAGAATTCACATGTGTGGGGAAAGCAGGTTATCTTAGGTTCAGGATTATTTCTGTGCATCCTGTTTCAACTACAAAGACAAAGGCTTGGCTGGATCTCTGAACTTTGGAACTGCGACAATTAAAGGAGAACGATGTCGGAATCTGAGGCTAAAGCTGCGTCGGTTTCAAAGCTCTCAGGCAAACACACCTTAATCAAACAGATGTCGTCATGTGAAGCCAGCAGCACATTCTCAGGCTTGAGATCTCGATGAATGATCCCGTTATTGTGGAGATACTGGAGAGAATATAACAGAACATTTTTGAAAAATTTTCTTTGCATTTCACCTCTGCTATAGCTTGTCTCCTTGTCTAGCTTTCTAATAAACCTGGTATTATACACTGTAGGTTCTGTGACAAACTGCTTTTGCACCTCTATTTTAAGTTGTTTTGGATAGAAGCATCTGCTAAATGCATTCTGTCTTGAAGAGCGCTTTTCCTTTAAAAGCACACTGGTGTGAGATTCTGCACACAAGTAATGAGCATGAAAATTAGTTAATTATTTTTTGAAAAAAGTACAACCTTCATTAATATAGTTTTGAAATGGGAAATTTTTAGTAGTGGCTTTTAAAATGATTATCATAAATCATATTGTGATATTACCTTACAGCATACAGTGTAACTACAAACTTTAGCTTTCAGAGTGTTTCTTTTTTTAAACCAAATAGTATAGTTTTATAATAATGACATTTATAGGTTATCAGCCACAGTAAAAATAATAATAAAGTATCAACCAAAAAAAAAAAAAAAAAAATCAACGTTCTAGTAACCATAAAACATTTTATTTTTTAACAAAAAGTTTTTTTTTAATATAATTTTTTTTTTTAATTCAGCAAGGATGCATTAAATTGATGAGAAGTCACAGTAAAGATATTTTCAATCAATCAAAATATTTGTATTTCAAATAAAATATTTTCAATATTTTTATTTCAAATATTTTCTATCTACTTTATCTTCTTTTGAATGTTCTATTCATCATAGAATTCTGAAATAAAATTTCCCCTAAAATATTAAGCAGCGCAACCTTTTCCAACATTGATGATAATAATAAATGTTTCCTGAGCCTCAAATCAGCATACCAGAATGATTTCTGAAGGATCATGTGACACTGAAGACTGGAGTAATGATGCTGAAAATTCAGCTTCACAGGAATAAATTCCATTTTAAACTGTATTCAACCAGAACACAGTTATTTTAAATTGTAATAATATTTCACAATAGTCCCATTTTTATTGTATTTACTCAAATGCAGAATATGAGACTTCTTTTAAACATTTTGAACGGTAGTTGCCATTTCAGCATGGTACTACAAAGCTGTCGGTCCCACTTTATATTAGGTGGCCTTAACTACGATGTACTTACATTTAAATTAATCATTTGATACAATGCACTTATTGTGAACATACATGTTTTTACATTGTACATATATTTTTAAAATACCTTTATGTAAGTACATCTGTAATTAATTTCTGTAATTACATTTATAATTACACTGTTTACCCATCCCTTACACCTTAACCCACCCTTAAACCTACCCATGCCACCAAACCTGCCCCTAACCTCACTCGTATCCCACCCCAATAGCAGCAAAAGTGTTTTGCAATACAATATGACTACAATAAATACATTGTACTTATTTTTTTGATGCAAGTACATAGTAGTTAAGGCCACCTAATATAAAGTGTGACCAAGCTGTCTTCTCCATTCTAAATGGTCAGGTGACTGATTTGAACAGTTTGACTGTCTATGGGTATGCAGTGCAGGTTCATGCTTGTGCTCATTTAAAAAACATTTAGAGGAAGATGCTGTTTGAAGCATCTCTCATAAAGATGTACCTCCACAGCCCTGAGCATTTGATAAAAGTAGAGTTTGGCGATTTCTTCCTCCAGCTGTTTCTTGGCCTTGATCCTGCCAAACAGCTCTCCGCCTTCAACACTATTCACAGCACAGAGATAATGAAATAATTCATCAAAAAACACGTTTAAAACATTTGTAAAAAAAAAAAAAAAAAAGACAAAGTTGTGTAGTACAGGTAAGAATATGTGGTGCTTTAAAAAGTGTTTCCTTGTCTAGTAACTCACGGCAACTCTTCTTTAAATGATCTATAAATACAAATACAGGTAGAAATGATCTGTACCCAAATAAATTCGGCCTGAGAGTTCATGTTGCTAACTATTCCCCAACAAAACACCACAGGAACTTACTACTCCAAAACAATGTAGTAAGAATCTTCTGTCTGGTAGAAATCTTCTGTCTTGATCAGGCATGGCTGCAGGGAAGAGAAAAACGATGAGATTTATAGATCTATAGCTCTGTAGCATTTAAAGACTCATTCGTGACTTACATGATCAATTTTCTTTAAAATTTCAATTTCACGTTCTGCATTTCGTGTGGCCGTCTGTGGAACACAAACAGAACATTTTAAAATGAATCAGGTATGAGTAATTTTAAACATTAGTGTGTACGAACAAAATCTTAAAGCATTGTACGTCTTTTTTTAATGGATACACATCAGCTAATAGTAATTCTCAAGAAATCGATTTCTCACAACAACAAAATTTTCTAAATTGAAAACAACCATATAGATCTTTAGTATAACAGCAAAAACGTCAAATTAGGGTTGAGCCTAGAGGTGTGCGATATATATCGTCTGCGATAATATCGTAATTGTTGTTTTAACAATGTGCATTTTGACATTATCAAGTATTTTGCAAAAAACAAACAAAACACCTATGGAGTACACTGTTTTTGCTCCATTTCGCCAACAAAGAAAATAATTCCAAACAGCTACAGCACTGTTTTATGTCTCTGAGCAACATGATGCTGTTTCGTTCCTGAATGAATCAACCGTTAAATGATTCGGTTCAGTTGCAATGACTCACTTGTTAACAGTGACTTGCTGCCACCTACTGGCGATTTTAATTTCACATTTAAAGTATCTTTTCATTTTTAAAATAATTTCAAATATCAGTATTCAATGTTTTATGTTTAAAATATCAAAACATTATGCTTTTGTAACTGCAGGTAATTATCGTTATCGAAAAAATCCCAAAAAATATCGAGATTTTTTTTCAATATCGCACACCCCTAGATGAGCCTATACACGATAGTATCATGTATTGCCGATAGTCAGAGATATCGCCTATGGCTGATGCCTTTGACGATTATTATTTTTATTATCAGGCTAGTAATACCATCTAATTAATATTAGGGCCTATTTGTTCCATCATATTTCTTTTTCCGCATTTTTACAGAGTTGGCATTATAACCAATCACACACAATTACGTTGAGCTTATGAATGCAATGGCCAATCAGAGGCATTCAGATGAGTCATCGCTGAAACAGCAGAGTTTTTCTGTTCAGCGTTTGGAATGAATTCATTCTCTCATCATAAACAACAAAGGGCAGATGTACGCGTGATGCAAGTATAAGAGATTTATCATACAGTGTAGATAGCTTCACTGATTGTAATGGAAGTGTTTATTAAAGTGCATATACTCGTGCTAGAATGTTAATGTTCTTTGGAAATGTAAATGTTCTTTGCTCATTTTCTGTAGCTGCTTTTTGAATAACTGAGGAAAAGTTTCTATTAAATTGTTATGTTAAATGCAAATTCAGTCATATTAAAAACAGTAGGGTGATTTTAGCTTTATGCTGGAGTTGGTTCACTTTCTGGTAATGAAACTAAGTAAATAAATAAATAAATTAGCACGATAATATCGTGTATCGGCAGTCTCACAGGCTGACGATAGGACGATATGAAAATTGAGCATATTGCCCAACACTGCTTCAAATAACAACTACGATATGTATTTACAGCTTGTATCGTTTTCACATGAAGCGATGTACACTGCTGTTCAAAAAAATTTGGTGTAAAATTGTATTAATCAGCAAGGACTGATTAAATTGATCAAAGACAATTATGATATGACCAAAAAGCTCTCAAATAAATGCTGTTCTTTTGAACTTTCCATTTATCAAAGAATCCTGAAAAAAAATGTATCACAGTTTCCACAGAAGTATTAAAAAGCTGTTTTCAAGAGCAGCAAATCAGCATATTAGACTGATTTCTGAAGGATCATGTGCCACTGAAGACTGGAGTAATGATGCTTTGATCACAGGAATAAATAAAATTTCAATATATGAAAATAGAAAACAGTAATTTTAAATTGTAATAATATTTCACAATATTACTGTACTTTTGATCAAATAAATTCAGGCTTGGTGAGCATAGGAGACTTAAAAACATAAAAAAGGAACGACCCCAAATCTTTGATTCTCAACTGGCTGATCTTTAATATCATTGCTAAATATCTTTTTGCACTGCTCAATGTGGACTATAAGGCATTAAAGTATTATAAACGCTACGAAACGATGTGTATCATAAGCACTATGCATATTTTATAATAATGTATACATTCTTCCAGTTCTCTTACCCCAATTGATGGGAAGTCGTGTTTGTTTATAGTTTTCAGAGCAACTTTTTTACAGGTTTCCTTTTCTATGGCAAGTTTAACTTCACCACAGACGCCTCTGTCAGAAAACACAAACAGATGTTTTTGGGCTAAGTACAATAAACTGCAAAAACAAATGTACACAATAATCAAATACAACAATATTTGTCAGTGTGGTCTGCTAGGACCATAAATGTATAATGAAGCTTAGAGTTTTTGAAGGTTTCTGAAAATCAAGTTCACTTACGTTCCAATCTTTCGTGCTATGTGATATTTTTTGCTGAACTCTAAAGGAAGGTTAGGTTGATTGTCCCCCATCTTATCTATGAACATAAAAACTGGGGGGAAAAAAAGAACCAATCAAATCAGAGCTACAGCTTTTTGTCCTTTTTAGACACTATATTCTTTAACTTCTATGCAAAAATAATGTCACAAGGATAATTTTCAGGTGATTTAATGTATGAACTGTAGTTTACATTTCATAAACTCCTGATAATGTCACCTAAATGACTAACCTTGATGTTTTTGTTCTGCAAGGGCAATGACAGAGTTATTGCTAAGAAGTCTTTGCTTCCCGCTTCCTATTTTCTCATCGTCCACCCATGTGCCGTTACCGCTGAGGTCCTCGACGTAGACGAGATTCTCATCCTGAAACAGAAGTAAAAGTAAAACTGAAAAAAGTAAAACAGGCCACGTGTTGAGTCAGACCTGATGTAGAAATGAGCTTTTCACAGTCAGCCATGATTAATGTGTTCAGAGTGAAATTGTCTCATAACAGGGAGGTTATGGAGATATCCTATAAAAGTACTGTTCAGTTATTTAATGAAAAAAAAAAGTTACAAAAAGAAAACATTTGATGTTTTATTTGATAAAACTAGTTTCAATGTTGGTCTTACCCTAAAAATCTTAAAGTGCTTCTTGCTGTACGTCCTGAAATGTGTTGACTGTTTTACAATGGCGTTGGTGAAACTGTAATCGCATGCGCTATCCCTTCCAAAGATATATTGGTTTTCAACGCAATCTGGAAAACATAAAAAAGAAGCCATATTGAGTACTGTTATTGTTAAATATTCTTTTTTTTTAGTTGAAATAAACTTGAAAATAAAAATTAAAAATATTAGATAAAAACCTAAACTTACAAAACCTACATAAAAATGAAAAATGTTGCCTTCTAACTGAAAAGACATTAAAGCTGAAGAACTAACAAAATTTTTTATTAAAGCTAAATATATTAAAAAAAACTAATAAAAAAGACAAAAACACATAATAATATTACTAATACTAAAACTTAAACTAAAATTAAAATGAAAACTGAAAATACAAAAATAAAAGCTAATTCAAAATATTAATAAATACTATAATAGTAAATAATACTAAAACAACACTGGCCATATTCCTGTTATACCATAATAGCTCAACAATCTCAAAACTGTTAAAGGCATGACCAGTATTTCTATTTGTGGCATAATGTCACAAAAACAACAACAACTAAAATTTAACCTTAAAAACGAACAAATAAAGCCACTATTAGGGTAATCCACATATAATGTGACCCGTGTTTAAGAGTGTTTATAATCAGAAATAGAAAGCTAAAATTTATTTTAAAGCACTTAAGCTGGGAATGCTTTGCTAAGCAGATAAACATGTATAAACAAATATGGTTTTGAATTATTGATAGGTGTAGTTTGCACCAAGTAAACAGTGTAGTTGCGAATCGCCATGTCATGTCCTTATAGGGGATTCCTTACACATATCATGTCAGTTACTGGTTTAACATGTTCAAACCACTGAAACTATCTTCAGTGGTATCAAAATGACATTACCAATGCTGCCAGCAGCACTTAAAGGGGTCATATGATGCGATTTCAAGTTTTCCTTTCTCTTTGGAGTGTTACAAGCTGTTCATGCATAGATGAGGTCCCTAAAGTTGCAAAGACTAAAGTCTCAAACCCAAAGAGATATTCTTTATAAAAGTTAAGACTTGTCCATGCCCTCCTAAAACGGCTCATTCAAACACGCCCCCACGTCTACGTCACTGTGTGGGAAGATTTGTGTAATGCCGCCAAAATGTTCAAGCAAAGAAAGAAGGCGTGGTTTCAGTAACCGCAGTAGTGTTGATGCAGCCATGTCAGGGAGATGCTGTGTGTTTCTATGCGAAAGCAAAAGCATTTTATTTGGCCTTCCGAAAGTAGATGCAATTAGGAATCATTGGTTAAGATTTGTTTACAACACAACAGCACAACCCGAATTTGTGCAACGCATTTTATAGACAACAGTTTTGTGAACCTAGTAGAGTACAAGGCTGGCTGTGCACGAAGACTATTTCTTAAAAAAAAAAAAAAAGTGTGTGAGGGGACCAGGGTCACATCACAGTGGAGTGTACAGCTTGTCAGAAATCGTCTTAACCGCAGCTTGTGTACTGCAAATACATACGAGCATCATCACTGTGTCTGTCACGCGACTCTGTTCCCCTCTCGGGCTTGAACTGATGGTAAAACTAACTTGAAAGCTGAAGCTTGCGATTATGGTAAGGGGCATTACATTTCCGACGAGTGCTTGTGGTGTTCAGCCAATCACAATGCACTGGGTCAGTTGGCCAATCAGAGCAGACTGCACTTGTTGGAAGGAGGGGCTTTGTAGAAAACAAAGCGTTTGAGAGAGGCGGGGCATAGAGGAACTACAATAATGTACAGTATTTGAAAAATAATGTGTTTTTTGAACATTAAAGCATGTCAACATATTTTGCTACACCAAATACACAAAATAATGATCTTTAAAATAGCATCATATGACCCCTTTAACTTGTGCTGAACACATTAATAACATCCATTCGACTGCTTCGTAACATGATATAACCCCTAATACACATAGGGTAAGTGGTCAGAAATACAATCTATTTGGTCTATTATATGCTAGTGTGATATTTTGAATATATCCAAGTCATTTTGCAGTGATTAGCTTTTACTTTCATATTTTACTGCTTTAAACATGATTAACCTTACTATACATATGGTAAAAGGTCAGAAATGCAAACTATTTGGTTTGTTATTGATACCAATCCTGTTCAAAAACCCTTGGGAACTAATTATAATGCTCTCACATTACTCACTTTCTTAAATCAAGGAAGATAATACACTTAACTGAGCACACTCAATCCATGCACCAAGGGGATGACGCGGCCCCACACCTGAGGCTGGACTTCCTCCTCGTCTTCAGGAATAGACTGTAGTTCCTGGACCGGCACTGTATCTACAGAACTTAGAGTCCCTGAGCCTGAGGAAGAGCCCTGGCTTGATGACGTTTGGGCGGATGAGGAGCTGGATCCAGGCTGTGATTGTGTTTGGGACTGGGTCTGGGATTGACTGTGGGATTGGGACTGACCACTGGGTCCAGGTTCCTCAGACATGATGTTTTTTACTCTGGAGGTACACACTCATGAACAAAAATGAACAAAATGTCAACAACAGTCAATAGCTGTATAAAGCCCAAATCTCCTTTGAAATAGAATATCACAAATAGAATATGACAAATGTTTCAAACAGCAGTATCAATGTTACATTGCCAACATGTTGCATGTGATTTCTTGCCGTTTGTGCACGGAAAAATATATTTATAATTTTTGCCAATGAAATATTTTAGTTTCAAACCTGCTCACTACAGAAATTGTCACGATTAGAATTATGCTTTTAAAATATTCCTGATATTTCCAGGCTTTCCATGACAGAAAAGTGCACTGTATACAGTACATACTATGCTATTTTGAAAACTGTATCCAAGAATTTTTGCAGTGCTTCATGGATTTAAAAGTATTGAGTCATATTTATATTATATTTTTCCTATGCTAATTCCATTTACCAGAGGACTTTTAATGCATCATCATAAGTTTTATTTGCATCTTTTTGCACATATCGTGGTTTTTTTTTTTTGCACATAACTTTCAAAAAAATGTTTTGCTGAATTTTGGGTCCTATAATGTCTAGTATCTCATAGCTCCTATAATTTTGACCCTACAATCAAACAATAATGTAAATGGATAAAATGAATGAATGGAAGACTAAACAAGAGAATATGAGTACAACAAATTCACTCTTTTTAAAAATCTATTTTCCATGGGCTTATTAAGAACGAGATTAACGGTGCCATTCTTTATGAATCCACTTGAAAAACTTTTCTTTATATTTAAAGTATAGCAAACAATTCTTATATGATCTTACTAGATTCCAGGTGAAATGTCTGACACATAATTGACATATATGCATAAATCATGTGCTTTGAAAGAAAATGAATTGCTTTTACATTATGTGACCTTTCCAAGTTCAGCTTCTGAGGGCATTTAGGTCGGACTAATTTCATGCACCACGGACACCAATGCAATCAGATGAAACTTGATAAGAAAACAGACTGAAGAACCAAATAGATTAGATAAGACATGTCTATTTTCTGCAGATAAAGGCCAGTTGGTTACTTCTGCTGTTTCAAATATGCATTACTGTGTGAGAGCGCGTGCATACAGTGCAAAGCACAGCTGTACTTTTAGCGACCGAGGAAACGGGTTGTTGCTTTTTTCATTAGAAATATTCATTGATAGAAATCTACATGTCCGTCAGATCATCTAATGGTGCTTTTCAATCTCATATCCTACAGCATACCTTAATCAAGTCCTGTTTTTAAAAGTAGCAAACTTGCAGAAGTAGGTTATCAGGCCGCGTGAGCTGCTCATCAAATCTGCCGGGAAAAGCCACTCGTTTCCATCAATGAACTTCCCATAACATCATTCAGCCAATCAGAAGCCAGAGTAGAGGCTCACGGGAAATGTAGTTTATGTAGATGTTCACTAAAATTTTTTGTTGTTAGTTATTTTAAGTATTATTATTATTATTACACTACGAACAGCACTTAGCAATATAGCAATTATTATTATTTGCTGTTAAAATTAAAGAATACATACAAAAATTCAGGAAAATAAATGAAAATATAACAAGAAAATAAATGCAATAACTTCCGTTGCAAAACAAACAGGGTACAAAAAGGGTTTACCAACTTCTGAAATAATTGTCAGTGCAAATTGTATACCCCCCCTTATAAACTATATTTTAATGTGGGAGGGAAATGAACTGTTTAGTACAAATGTAGCTTTGAGTTAACGTTGGTTTAATGTTGTGTTTTACTTATTTAAAGCATATTTTTGTTGTTATAAAGTTCCTCGAGATCACACAATACTAGACCCTATCTCACTCTAGTAATTGCAGCCATTATTCACAGATAACCACAAACCAATAAAGATGATTAACGACATACATAATCATATAAATACGTTGAAGTCTTTTAAAAATACAAACCTTTATTTTGACAAAATTTCCGGTGTTCCTGACAGGAAGTAGCGCGCTAGCCAGATTTCGTTCTGTAGGTGACCATGATAACGCTATACAAACTCCGATTTTTGTTAACGTCTCACGGATTTAAACATGCAAACAAATTTATATCAAACGGACAACTTCTGAACCTCGTCTTACTTCCGTGTTTCGCTTCAGGAAGAGCTGTCAGCTCTTACAGGAAAGACATTAATGGTGTTTCTCACTGTAAAGCAGTTAAAGGACACTTGTCTCTGAACTCTTTCAGCACTGTCACAGTCAACAGACTCTGTTGGAAATGCGGATCTTCTGCTGAATTATTTTTCTGTTCGTCCTGTAATGTGATCCAACCTCCTGATGACAAGACGAATTATTTTGACATCTTGAACTGGTGAGTTAAGTGGAGGTATGGTTATTGTTATGAATGCATCATTTATGGATTCACGGATAATACCAGTATTTTCTTGCTTCTTGGTCCTGAGCTTCCAAAAAGTTGTATTCCTTACTTTCTTTACTTAAAAGCCATAACATTGTTATTAAACAGTATAGATGATACAGCAGTTGCTACATGATCAGACAGATACAGTTTTACTATATATCTTTCAGCTTTCAACTTAATTAAGGTAGTTCGTAATCATAACATATATGTAACTAAATATGTTGGTCTTTCCTCAGTGAACAAAAATTTTCTTTGGACACCCAGAAACTTCAGAAAAGATACTTGGAGCTGCAAAGATCTCTCCATCCTGACAACTTCAGCCAGAAATCATCGGTAATGGACTTCATTATACAAATTTTTTTTTTTTGTTGTTATATTCCATACTGCACACAGCACCATGAATATTAACAGTGTCCGATGTTGAGTGGCCGGGCATTTATTTGAGATCTAGTTTATTGGTTTCGTTTTATATCTCATAATAGCACTGAAAGATACTGTTGGGATGCAAAATATATGGTGGCCATGTTCATTATGAGCAAATATTAGTTATTTACCAGGTGGATTTTCGTTTTCACCCATAATATGAGTTCAAAATGTAAATTTAAAGGGATAGGAAAAGATTATGACTAAAGAGCACTAGTTCTTATGAAAATATAGTTCTTAAGAAATATAGTTTATTTCTTTTTGCACTTTTTTTTCTAAGAATATATTTTGATTAGTTTGTATTACAAACTTCAATGTTAGTTACGACAATATACAGAAGAATAAAGATAGAAAGTATGTAAGTTTGTTACCCAAGGTTTATATA
>JAFVLL020019351.1:0-11026 GCA_021397915.2 Tor tambroides
ACAGCTAAAAAAAAAAAAAAAAAAAAAAAAAAAGCACCACCAGATGATAAAGCTGGCAACGCATTAAAAGTGTCTCATTCATCATATTCCAGAAAATGCCATGCTTACCCTTAAAGCATCTATTACACTAATCATGCTGCTCTACTCTAAATGAGTGAATGAGAAAAGTGAAGTGAAGACAATTTTTTAAATGCCTTTTTAAATGGCTAAAGGAAAAGGCTGCTAAATGAGACATAAGAAGAAAGAGAGAGAGCGAGAGAGAGATATCTGGTCTGCATGGGCAAGAGTATGAGGCAAGGTCTGGACGGACACTAGGGCAGTAAAGGCTCACCTTGCTCTCACTGAGACTGCTGCTCACCTGGCTGTACTGCCTGTTGAAGGTGTGCATGAGCAGTCGCACACACTGAAAAGAGAAAAAAAACATGTAGGAAAGGGAATAAAATTAAAAGTAACAACAGAGTTTTAGCACAATTTTTAACATATGAATATGGACATGATTGGAAAAACTAAATGTGTCTTTGTTAACTTCACACAGAATCTGAAATAAGCTATTGCAATGATGCTGTTTTTTTCTATTGAAATAACAGTCTTATTTTTTTATTGTTGGGAAGGCAAACAATTCTTTGAGATATCTGAATATTTTTTTTAGAATGGAGTTAACTGAGTAAATAAATTAAATAAGAAAACATAATCGGTCTAAATATTGAGCCTTGTGTACTCCTTTACAAAACGGCAAATTCTTATTAATTATAACTACTTGAGAAGCAATTGTGTAAAAAATAAGACTTGTAAGAATATATCTTGAATTAATTTTAATTTGCCTACCCAATTTAATATAGCCTACACAATTATAAATATATAAAATGTATAAATTAAAATTAATTGTATTTTTAAAGATATATTATCTGAAAACAATACTAATTAAGATTTTTGCAGATTTGTTTTTGTGCAATGTGTATGTGTGTATAGTTGATGTCTAAAGTTTACATACACCTTGCAGAATCTGCAAAATGTTAATTATTTTAACAAAAGAAGAGTGTTATTATACAAAATACAAAATGCATGTTATTTTTTATTTAGTACTGACCTGAATAAGATATTTCACATAAAAGACATTTACATATAGTCCATATACATATAGCTGAATTTATAAAAATGAACCTGTTCAAAAGTTTACATACACTTAAAACTTAATACTATGTTGTTACCTGAATGATCCACAGCTGTTTTATTTTTTTTTGTTTTGTTTTTTCAGTAATAGTTGTTCATGAGTCCCTTGTTTGTCCTGAACAGTTAAACTGCCTGCTGTTCTTCAGAAAAATCCTTCAGGTCCCACAAATTCTGTGGTTTTTCAGCATTTTTGTGTATTTGAACCCTTTCAAACAATGACTGTATGATTATGAGATCTATCTTTTCACACTGAGGACAACTGAGGGAGTCATATGCAACTATTACAAATTTCAAATGCTCATCGATGCTCCAGAAGGAAAAAAGATGCATTAAGAGCCAGGGGTGTAAACTTTTGAACAGAATGAAGGTGTGTACATTTTTCTTATTTTCCCTAAATATCTTCTTTTTTTTTCATTTAGTACTGCCCTTCAGAAGCTACAAAAGATACTTACATGTTTCCCAGAAGACAAAATAATTCAAAAAGTTTTCACCCCCAGCTCTTTATGCATTGTTTTTCCTTCTGGAGCATCAGTGAGCATTTGAACCTTCTATAATAGTTGCATATGAGTCCCTCAGTTGTCCTCAGTGTGAAAAGATGGATCTCAAAATCATACAGTCATTGTTTGAAAGGGTTCAAATACACAAAAATGCTGAAAAACCAAAGAATTTGTGGGACCTGAAGGATTTTTCTGAAGAACAGCAGGCAGTTTAACTGTTCAGGACAAACAAGGGACTCGTGAAAAGCTATCACTAAACAAAAAAACACAGCTGTGGATCATTCAGGTAACAACACAGTATTAACAATCAAGTGGATGTAAACTTTTGAACGGGGTCAATTCAACTATTGTTTTCTCTTGTGGACTATATGTAAATATCTTTTATGTGAAATATCTTATTCAGGTCAGTACTAATTAAACAATAACATGCATTTTTTTATGATCCCTCTTATTTTGGTAAAATAATTAACATTTTGCAGATTCTGGAAGGGGATGTACATTTTTGACCTCAAGTAATTTAGACTTGTTTGGTTTAGTCAAACTGGACTTGGTGGGAATAGACTAGTGTCATGTTATGTGGATATAAAGCAGCAGACATTCACCTTGGCAGCCAGCTCCCTCTGCCTTTCGTTGGGACTGTCCAGACCCAGACTCACTACAGGGTTGATCATGGGGCTGGAGGCCTTAGGTGAGTCCATCAGGTCTTTGCCACAGAAAGAGTCCTGTCCCAACAGCAGAGATGCTTCTAGCTTCTCTCTCAGCAGAAGGTAATGCCTGGTCTTCTCAACCTGTAATACAACACGGACCTCACAGTCATTTACTTGACTGAAAACAAAAATCAGACTATAGCCAAAATAAAAAGCCCTTAAACATTCAGATGGGCTATATTTTACCTCTTGGAGGAGGCTAAGTTTCTCCAGCTCCCACTGGTGGTCCAGGATTAGGCTGTCGCTGCGGGGCCTCCAACCCGCAAGGTTCTCCTCTCCACGTACATACGCCACTGAGGTGTCCAGCACCCGTCTGCGCCTCCTTTGCATACCTGCACCATCATGGCAGAACAACAGGGTTAAATCTGCATATTTATGTGACTAAAAAAATTTGATAATTTGTACATTTGAATTTGTACATAACTTACCAGGACTTCCAATGTCAGCCAAATGGCAAAGGCTTAATTCATAAACTCCAGTCACACGGTTACTGAGACACGAACGACAAACCAATTACGATGATAAACCAAGTGAAAAAGCAAGTCTTGATTAGAAATAGTGCACTGATTAACTCAAAATCAATCTGCAAAAAGAGGCCAGCAATCTTTCCTCACCTCTCAGAGGGCCTAAAGGCACCAGTGCTGAAAAGGTTTCGAATGGAACGTGACGCAGGAAGTTTAGCATCTCTGGAGTAGAACACCATGCAGAAGTCCTTAGTGATGACAGTGGGCTGAGTGCAGTTCTCCATCTAAACATTACAGCAACAAGTTAGTGGAACGTCATATAATCAAATTGACAGTGTAGTTTGAATTAACTGTTACTTGGGTTTCATAATTTGATCACTTTAGTTTGAAAGAGTCTTCCTCACTTCAAGATAGGCGGAGAGGGTTATGTAAATTTTCTCTCCATATGGAGTGACACGGTTCAGCAGGAGGGAGTTGTGCATGGAGCTGTCCCATGCGGCCTCAAAGCGGTAAAATGTCCTGAAAAGTTGCAAACAGCTTTGAGAATTATATCATGTACAAGTTTGAGAACATAAGGTGGGTTACAACAATGACAACAACAACAAAAAATAATTAATTTAAAAAAAACTATGCTCAAGGAAAAAACATACCTATGGTCAATTCCCAATGACACTCTGACAGGACACAATAAAGAAATTACCATGTTAGTGAATTAAAATTTTGTTAACATACTAATTTTAATCAATTATGTCATTAAATAATTAGAAAGTTATATAATTAATGTGAATTAGTTATGAGGTTTTAGTGTTGTTAGCACATTTGAATTAATATTGAGAGTGATTAATATTCATTAATTCATTGACATTATATACATAATACAGTATATACAACACAAATACAAATCACTTGTATATACCTAATTCATGCAAATACTTTATTTCTAACATTGCTCTTTTATTATGACACAGTAGTCATATTGCATATAGCAAAAACAGCTTTTAAAAGCATTGTTATTGAGAGGTACTGGAGGAAGGATCAGTGGTGTACCTGTCATCATAAGATGGTCGTATGTAGCCTGAAGACAGGATATTGAGGGACAGGATGTTTGGGTCGATGATAGTCTCATCCGCCTCGGGTGTGTTACGGATACGCCCTAAAAAAGAACAGAAGAAATGCTGAGTCATCTGAAACTCTGGCTAAACATACGCTATAACATCTCCATTTGTCCTCTATGCCAGTTAGCACTTAAAGGGATAGTTCACCTAAAAATGAAAATTCTGTCATTAATTACTCACCCTCTTGTCGTTCCAAACCTGGAAGACCTTTGTTCATCTTTGGAACACAAATTAAGATATTTTGATGAGATCCGAGAGCTCTCTGAACCTCTCATAGACAGCAAGGGTACTACAACGATCAAGGCACAGAAACGTAATAAGGACATCGGTAAAACAGTCCATGTAACATCAGTGGTTCAACCATAATTTTACGAAGCTATGAGAATACTTTTTGTGCGCAAAGAAAACAAAAATAACAAATTTATTCAACAATTTGTCTCCTCCACGTCACTCTAGAGAGCCATTTTGGAGAGTATCGTGATGCATCTTAACGTAAACCCCAAGCTTTGATCGAACGCGCTTTGATTGGAACGTAAACATAAGTTGATTACATCCAATTCAAAGTGAGCATGCATTGTGATACTCTCCAAAATGGCGCTCTAGGGTGACGTGGCGGAGACAAATTGTTGAATAAAGTTATTTTTGTTTTCTTTGCGCACAAAAAAATATTCTCGTACAATTATGGTTGAACCACTGATGTTACATGGATTCCCACCCCAATCCGGAATGCTGGCTCCCTGACAACTTTCCAGCGACAGCTGAAAGCTCATATCTTTTGACTAAAATTAAAAAAATAAATCTTTCTCTTTATTTATTCCCTCCCTTTCTAGCTTGTAATTATTTGGAACAATACCTGAAATTTGGTATTATGAGCACTTCCTGTGTCTCTTTGCCTCTTTAGGATGAATCACTTTATGTATTCCCCAATTGTAAGTCGCTTTTGATGAAAGCGTCTGCAAAATGACAATGTAAATGTTTTACCAATGTCCTTAATACATTTCTGTGCCTTGATTGTGGTAGTACCCTTGCTGTCTATGAGAGCTTTAGAGAGCTCTCAGACCTCATCAAAAATATCTTCATTTGTGTTCTGAAGATGAACGAAGGTCTTACAGGTTTGGAACGAAATGAGGGTGAGTAATTACTGACAGAATTTTCATTTTTGGGTGAACTATCCCTTTAATGTGATGGAAGCCAGAGATTCTGATAAACTATTTTTGAGAGAATTGAGAGCATTTTCTAACCTATGACGAGCTCTTTAACCTCCTTCCACTCAATATCATTGCCTGTTTCATGGGCAATAGTCACTGTAATTCTTCTTTGGATGCCCTGTGGAAAATATGTCAAAAAGGTGAAAATCAAAAACCCTCCATTTTTATCTCAATTTACACTACTGTTCAAAACCTAATACCTTTTCTTTATTCAGGAAGAAAATATTAAAGTAATCAAAAGTGACAGTAAAGATATTTATAATGTTATAAAAGTAATGTTACAAACTATTTTAAATAAATTTATCAAAGAATCCTGACAAAATGTATCATGGTTTCCACAAAATATTAAGTAACACAACTATGCTTTCAACACTGATAACAATGAAATGTTTCTTGTGCACCAAATCAGCATATTAGAATGATTTCTGGAGGATGATGTGACACTGAAGACTGGAGTAATGGCTGCTGAAATTTCAGCTTTGCCATGAGAGAAAAAATTACATTTTAAAATGTACAAAAATAGAAAACAAATATTATTGTAATAACACAATATTCACAATTTAACTGTTTATACTTTATATTTTTTATCAAATAAATGTAGCCTTGGTGAGGACTATAGACTTCTTTTAAAAAAACATTAATAAATCTTAGCAACCCCAAACTTTTAAAAACTAGTGTAAATAATATAGCATCTGTAGTTTGTTGATAGGGGCAGAAAGATGGATTCATGTTTACCTGATGCAACAGGAATGTACCGTGGCAGGGCATTCCACCCCTGTGATCAACAACAGCTGGGATGTAGCTAAAAAAGTACACAAGGTACAAGGGTTACATTATATATGAATAACCTACCATACATACAGACTTCAATGAGTAACTTACTAGCAACTGATATACCACAATCTGTTTATCAGATACTCACTCTCCGTTGGCCTCCAGCTCACAGATCTCAAAGAATGCCATAAGGTCATATTTGCAGTGACAGGGGCCAGCAGTGGAGCGTGTCAGGGTGTTCAGTTTAGTGGCGGGCACTGGGGGGAGACAGAAGCAGAGTTCAGACATGGACAGACCACAAGTACTGTATGTACTGGTCAAGAAATGAGACAAAACATCAACTTACCTGGCTTTGACAAAGGCATGACTCTAGGGAACTGCCTTCTTGTTGGACGTAATGAACTATGTGGAGGGAACATTTTATTTGGCACTGTAGGTGACTAAAAAGTGTGATAATAATAAAATAAACAACAAAAAGTTGCTCACCTAATTATGTCTTTACAGAGTGGAGGGAAAGGCTGTTTCTGATAGTGGCCAAACACTTCAAAAACAATTGGCTGACTCTTGATGTATTCCACAAAAGATTTGGTGACCTCCACGGTTATCTGCAATAGTAGCAAACGCACAAATTATATACGTCTGATTTATTTCTAACATCTCAAACATGGTTGAATTACTTCATTAGTAAATGGCACAAAGGTTGATTACATTTTGTACATGGTAGAATCCCAGTGGAGGCCCTCGGCCGGTATTCTTTAATGGCTCAGTGGAAAATGCCTCGTCATGCCTGTGAATAAAGCTGGAAAAACACAAGACGGCTGAGATGAGATTGCATCAGACATCTTACGAGGATCCTGGATGAGTGTTTGCAGAAGCGTTATGTTTTTGAGTCGCAAATTTCAAAAAATTTAGCAGCATGTTTTTTTTTATTTTTGGAAAAAAGCGTTCACTTAAAACACTGTCCGAAATATGTGCATAAGTATTTGATTTTCAGACCCTAAAATCTGTCAGATGTACAGCACAGTTTTTATGTAAAATCCTGATAAATCTATGAACGAGAAACATCTACTCACTTGAACTGGCAGAAGATATCTGCATACTCAGCAGAGATGCTAGAGGCCTGAAGCACTGTGACCCTGAAGGTGAAGTTGCTGCCAATTGTCAAATGCTGGAGTGATTTTTCCTGAGTCACATCTAGAGGACATTCCAGACCACCCTTCAGAGGACTATTAGGAACATCAGGAGAGGCTAGATGCAGAAATGCATGAGAAAACAGATCAAATTAGAATACAAATACTGTCAGACTCTTGTGTAAGTCACTTATATTAACTACTTTAACAGGAAAAACATCACAGCATGATTATTGAGCATATTATTTTATGTTCTGGCATGTATAAATTCATCATAATGTATTGTGCAAAATTTATATCAGTCACTTAAGAATAAATAAATGAGGCCACCAGTAATGTTTTTTAAACATACTGTATTACCTGCACAGGTGTTGTTGTTGACCTCATCAGCACTGAGCCCCATCTCTGAGTTTTGTCCTTCTCCTTCTACGATGCGAAGCTCCTCTTGAGATGTGTTTGTGTGAGACATCCCACCGGTGCATGTTTCTGTCTGGAACTGAGCAGAGAGAAAAACAATTCTTGATGGTGTCTCACCTTCTACAAACACAATTCAATACCTAAAACTCCAAAGCCCAACTCAACTTCCGAGATAATAACTGTGAGAATTTATTTGCCAGGACAAAACAGAATCAATTACATGAAATTAGTGACAACCAACCTTCTCAAACTGTTGATCCTCAAATGAGATCTTGGCAGTTCCTGATTGTCTCACACCTGAGCCATAATCAGGAGCCTCTTCATCAGCTGTGACAAGAAATTAAAGATTATGGCAACAATTTAATATTTTATCATATTTAAGCTTGCATACACAAAACAATTCTAAACATAACCAGAGGAAGGAAGTACATACATACATACATACATATAAATTTAATTCATAAAATGCAAGGGAATTTACCAATGAAATATGAAAACATAATCGGTCTGAATACTGAGCCTTGTGGTACTCCTATACTATTATAAAAACGTCAAACAATACTTCATGTAAAGTGACACACCATGCAGGTTAGCTCTAAATTTTATTTCCTCTCAGTTAAATTGCTAATTAAAATCTGCTCAAAATAAGTTTGTGAAAGCATAATGAAGATAAACTTACCTGATATGGCTTGCACTGCCACGCGGAGGAAACCCTTGACCTCGCCTTTCTCACTTACAATGGCCACACGGTGCACTAATGGCACAGGGTACAGCAGATTACTCAGATACACAAATGCCCTATGGGAGAAGAAGGAGAGGATGATGGGAAAAAGGAGAAGAGCCAAAGAAAGAAGAGGGATTTGAGACAGTTGATGGGGTGAAAAAAAGAAGAAAAAGGTTAACATTAATGGAAAAAGAAGTTTAAATGGGAAAATGTCAGTGAAGATCAACTCAGCCACACTGCCACTAGACAACACAACATCAGACACAAAAAAAGCAACCAAACAAGAACCTGCTCCAGCGAAAGCCATAAACTCTGCAGTTCATCTGTGAATACTCTATTAGAGCCTCCATTCTCATAAAATGATAAGAAAGTGGTGATAGCAAGGATTTTGGTCTCCGTGGGGGTTGGTGAAAGTGTTTCAAGAACATGCATATAGAGGAAAACTGCACCACAAGCTATTTTACACTATAACTTTTGACTGACTGATCTAAATTGTCAAATCATAAACATAGGCAAAGATATGGAAATGCATTGTCACACATCTGATTTAAATTGATGTTTCAGTAACTGATTGAAGGTATAATTACAATTCAATGTCACAATTATGTGTCTATGAAATCCCTGAACTAGACAAGATATCGAATGTGGTTAAGTTTGGTGACAGACTAGCCTACATTCAGACAAATTCATTCATTCAAATCAGATCTGCCCTCTTGATCCCAATGTGTTGCTGGACAAAGCTTGACAGGCAGGGTTCAAGAGTGGCAGGAGGTGTGGTCAGAGGGGAGGAGCTTTCGACAAGATTGGTGAGGCGCAAATACAGCATGCTCAGATAAACAAAATGTTTAGTGAGAAAATAAACTCCAAATTTGGCTTGTTGGGCCAGATGCAAACTGGAAAGCAAAAAATTGAAATGAAATTAACATACATGAATTTGACCCCCATCAACTTAAAAGAGAAATCAAAGTCAACACACGTCACAAATCTTGAATGTTGCATGTGCGCAGGGAAGTGAGAGTGTGGGAGCCAATCCCAAACTGTGGTACAAATTTTAGCTCTGGCATGCCTGATTGAGACTGCTGTAGTCGAAACCAGCTCTTTCATCTTGAGCGCTGTAGCTTTTCAGACAAAACAATCATCTGATTTATAGTGATCACAGAAACAACGGAATTCTGCAGAGGACGCTAATTTCGTTTCGGAGAAGAGCAGACAAAAATGTATTATGCTGCCATACAATGCTGTATCTTTCAAAACAGGGCAGAATTGACGTGATTACCATTTGCAACACTATTAATTTTGTCCTGTAGAGCCACCCATGTTCAAATGCTTTCAAATGTCTACAGTTGCCCTTTGTAACAATAAACATCCATTAAGGATCTGTCACCAGTGGTCTACTGTGTTTCACAGTCAGTATCTTGACATTGCAATTCCTTTTGTTCGGTTTCCTCTCATTCAGTTACTGAAAACCACAGACACCACTGAAATGGTGCCTTTCAACACTTTATGCAACAATATAAGATTATCAGTGCTTAAGAAAAATGGTAAAAGATTTGTTGTCTAAGTAAAACACATCTAAAACATGCAGAAAGTGGCATTAAAACCATCAGATCAGGTCAAGAGTTTCACACTTTTAAAGTAAATCTTTTAAGCCAGACTATAAGGACTTTTTTTTTAGAATGAAAGAATTTTATTTATTATATTATATTTACTTTGACATATTAGGATGGCGCCGTTATTTGTTTGTTTGTTTATTATTAAAATCTAAATTTGTATTATTACTATTGTTAAATGTGACCCTGGACCACAAACCCAGTCTTAAGTCGCTGGGGTATATTTGTAGCAATAGCCAAAAATACACTGTATGGGTCAAAATTATCGATTTTTCTTTTATGCCAAAAATCATTAGGATATTAAGTAAAGATCATGTTCCATGAAGATATTTTGTAAATTTCCTACCGTAAATATAGCAAACCTTAATTTTTGATTTGTAATATGCATTGCTAAGAACTTCAATTAAACAACTTTAAAGGTGATTTTCTCAGTATTTTGACTTTTTGCACCCTCAGATTCCAGATTTTCAAATAGTTGTATCTCGGCCAAATATTGTCCTATCCCAACAAACCATACATCAGTTGAAAGCTTATTTATTCAGCTTTCAGATGATGTATAAATCTCAATTTCGAAAAATTGACCCTTAAGACTGGTTTTGTGATCCAGGGTCACAAATGCACTATATTTTATTTATATTAAATTTGTTACAACAGCATTAATATTTATTTATTGTTAAAATCCAAATAATAATAATAATAATATACTATGTACTAAATATAATGAACTACATAATAATGTACTACATCTATTATATTTTTTATTTTATTATGTTTTCATTGACATAATAGAATGGCATCAAAATGTAATTATTTCTTAAAATAATTAATAATAATAAATTAAAAATTAATAATAATAAATGGCATCCAAAAAATAACTTTACCTTGAAGAAAAACAAATATGGCAGTGATGTTTGTTTAGCAGAAAAAAAAAAGTTTTTTTTTTAAATACTGATTGCCATAAAGATATGTTTTACCTAAAACCATGAGAATACATTTAGGAAATGACCAAACTGATCTTTATATTGGCAATGGATATTCTAACCCCTACCGGTGCGTTTTCTGTATTTGGTGCCCTGTTAAGAAGTTCTAGTAACAGACCCTGTTGTCTGTGTCTGTCAGTGTGAAAGAGCTAGTTTCCTCTGCCAGCATGCTCCTGAAACCTCACCAACCTTCCCACTAAACTGAACAGAGGCCAGCGGTCGTAAAAGGG
>JAFVLL020019352.1:0-42300 GCA_021397915.2 Tor tambroides
TCAAATTAAATCCTCCTCCCTGTTTGGCTCTGCTGTTTAAAGAGAATAAATGGAGGAAAGTTTCTCTGAAAAATAAATGTATTCTTAATTATCCACTCTCGGAGTGCACATGCAAAAGCTGTGTTTTTTCTTTCTTAAAGGAGCCATTTTTTTTTACACTTTTGTAGCATATTCTAGCAATTCATATTCGGCCACATTAAAATATGTACCTTACGGTTTCTTGTACCAAAACGCAATGTAGTTTTCTTCATGACAATTTCTCACTCACTCTCTGGCCCGGTTTCACAGACGGAGCTTAGACTAAGCCAGGATTAAGCCATAGTTCAATTAGGACATTTAAGTAATTTTTATAAACATGCTTAGGAAAAAACATTACTGGTGTGCATCTTGAGACAAAACAAAGGCACTGATATATTTTAAGATCAGTGAGTGCAAGTTTATTTCAGCTGAAACAGCTAAGACTTACATTTTAGTCTAGGACTAGGTTTAAGCCTTGTCTGTGAAACCGGGGGTCTGAGTTTTAGATTTAATAGGCCTGTTTTTATTTATTTATTGCTACTGTGCCTTTAAGAAACATCCAAATTTCATATGAAATAGACAATAACTACAACTGGTAAATATATTTTTCTTCCTGTTTTAAGCACAAAATTTTGTGAGGTTTATATTCCAAAAAATTTACAGTTTGCCAATGGGGTAAATGTTTTAATGATTTTTAAAGGTTATTTTAAAAGGTTTTAAACAAAAAGGCTACAAATATTTTTTTTTTTTTAAATATTTTAAAATTATTTTAGTATCACTAAGAAACTATTATGGTTTCTATTAATATCATGAATCACTTTTTATTTTAGATGTTCTGTTCTGTTCATTATAATTTTAGTTTTGTCATTTTGTTGTGTGCTTTTGCCATTTTTAGTAGTTTTTCTTATGTCTATAGAGTTTTTTTTTTTTACATTTTTATTTTGGTTTCAGTTTTATTTATTTTAGTAAATTAAGTTAAACTAAAGTAAAAAGAGAAATGTCTTGGCAACTAGCTGAAATAAAAATGTATATATATATATATATATATATATTGTTTTAATATTTTATTTCATTTTTTTTAATTTCAAGTAACAGTTTTTTATGGTTTTAGTTTATAATAACCCTGATACTTAAATACAAATACAAGACCCAGTTTTTCTTCAAGTACGTCAGTCACCCTAGTAAATGCTAAAGACCAAATACTGCATGTTAGATTAAAGAACCAGTATGTAGAGTAAATATTGAGTGACAGCCGGAGACACGCCTGCAAAGATCATGCACAGGTTGCTCGAGGTCAGCTTGTTTGTTTGTATCTGGGGAAGTGTTCTGAATACGGCACTCTCACCATGAAAAGAGCGTCATCTCAAATGAAATTTCATTTCCGTCACACACATTCTTCCTGTGTCAATCACCTCCAGAGTCATTCATGCTCTGCCCTGATGGTGCTTTGTGTCAGAAGGTAAGCCATTCCAGGAGGAGATGAGGTGACGAGAGAGTTTGATGGTGACAACACAGTGTTGGAGAGGTCTTCCGTTCTCTGCTGAATAAAGGACATAGATTAGAGCAGCAGAGTCAATCGTGAAGCTAAAACCATTTCCTCAAGTAGACTGCCATAACTGAGAGCTCCTAGAAAGAGGGTTTCAACCCAGTTAATAACGTTGGAGACCAAAGAATAATGCCTATAAGAAGTTTTAGAGTCACATCAAGTAAAAACAGAAAAAAACATTACTTAACATTTTTGTTTATTGTAATGTTACTTGCAATATTTTGTAATTATTTGTAAAATTTACTAACAATTTGAGTGAAAATCATTTTTTTTTTTTTTCAATTTGGAAGATTTCTCCCTGCTAACTATTTATTAAACATTGTGCTTCCAAACTTAATGTCAAATATATATATATTTTTTTAAATAAAACATTTTCAAGAATGTTCATTTTCACTAAAAAAAAATTAATTGGTGTAGGATTTACTTAATATTTTCATTCAGAAATTTTTTGTAAATTTCACAAATAATCACAAAGAAACAGGAGCTAAATGTGAAATCTGTAGAAAGTAGAAAAAGAAACAGTAGTGAAACAGTATTTTGTAAAACATACTCCATTTTTTTTTTTTTTTTTTTACAATTTTGCTCTTTTTCATACAACAAAAGGAATTTTGTCACTAGGGCTGTCAGACTTCCAAAAAGGTAATAAAAACCTCAAAAGAGCACAATAAATCATTAAAGCAGTGTTGGAAAAGAATGTATTATTATTAAAATAAATAAATAAATAAATAAATGTGAAACAATAACATTTATAAATACAGTATATAAAAACAGCATAATGATGTGAAAATATTACCTCATTATTATGTATAAAAAGGAGACATAAAAACAGACTCACATAAATCAGTGAATGACTTTTCGAACTGGTTCATGTAAAAGTGTCTGAATGAATTGTTTACTAAAATTCTTCATGCACTGAAAAAATGCATGTAAATGAAATGTAACATCAAATTAATGTACTGCATTCATGTCAAAATATAACTTCTCTTGTTTTGTCCATAAAATGAATGAAAGTTATTGGTATCCAATGTGGTTTTGGATTTACTTTCATTTTGTGGGCAAAAACATTTCTTCAAAATATCTGAGATTCTGTGGAAAAAAAGTTATGCAGGTTTGGAATGACATGAGGGTGAGTAAATGATGGAGGAATTGTTATTTTTGGGTGAACTATGCCTTTATCGACTGCTTGATATACATAGTCAAAGTTCACCGTTTTTTAAAGTGACATTTTAATATGGTGGCCTTTGTTGCCCTCAGCTACCTCTCCTGCACTGAATTACTGCCACAGCACTCAATCTCCAAATAAAACCATGAAATTTCAGTTAAAGAATATAAGGGCCGCTACGCTCCCTTCGGCCAGAAACGAGCCGGATTGCATAGCATGGTCCTCTTATGAGGACATTCCATGCTGAAGCTATTTAAGTGTGACCGAATTTAAAAAGAAACTCTGCTGTGACCGGTCTTCCATTAGGCCGCTTTCGGATTTCCAATAAAGGCTTCTAAATGTTTCAGTATTGGCTGATTCTGGGACATAATCACTGTCTTTAATTAAAAGCTGTAAATGTGCATCAATGTGCACACACACTGAGCCTGCGGAAAAGCTATTTAAAAATCCTAATGGAATTCATCATTTTCTTCATTTGCAAACGGCTCCAACAAGGGATGAGCAGCTTTGCGTGAACACTTCATCATTCTGTGTGATTGTTTGACAACAGGCCTCTTCCTTCTGTTAGCTGAATCACCAGCGGACTGCACTGAATGCAGATGCCTGCCGGTGATTGTATGCTTCGGAATAAATAAACTGCTCACTGTCACTGAATTGGCAAATCCATCTATGAAGTCTAGGGTGTAAAACCAAATGTTGAGTTACAGGACTAAAAATCCCAGGTTAAAGTCATCTTTCACCCTGAGTAAAACCCACTTAACCACTTAATGGTATAAAATTAATTACATTTTATGTATTCTAGCATTTAAAAAATAGTGGTTTATAAGATTTTAGAATGTTTTTGAAAAAAAGTCTCTTATGCCTACCAAGGCTGCATTTACTTGATCAAAAACACAGTAAAACAGATATATTGTGAATTATTGTTACAATTTAAAATAACTGTTACCTATTTCAATATATTTTAAATTGTAATTTACTCTTGTGATTGTAAAGCTGAATTTTTAGCATCATTACTCCAGTCTTCAGCATCACATAATCCTTCAGAAATCATTATAAAATGTTCTTTTCCTGCTTGAAAAAATTTATTATTTCATTTCTTAATATTTTTGTGAAAACCAGGATGCATTTCGGTATTTATAGATAATATAATTAGTATAATTAGAAAGTTCAAAAGAACAGCATTTATTTGAAATATAAATCTTTTGTAACATTTTTAATGTCTTTACTGTCACTTTTCATATTCAATTCGATGCTTCCCTGCTTTTTCTTATATAAAAAGTAACATTTCTTGTATGCACACATATAAAAATGTCTAAATGTTATATATATTGGGCCATTCTACAGAACTGGTCCAAAGTCAGAGTTGGAAACGTCTTGAAAAAAATGTCTTTTTCCAAAAAATTTCTGTGAACGCAAATTGTATAATATCCAATGTACATTTCTAGTAATTGTGCAGTTAAGTCTCATATTGTATTTTATATTTGTCACTACAGAAACACATGATAATTTAACTAGAAGGGTTATATTGACCTATTAAGACTTTGCTTACATCTACATTGTAAATATTTTTTTTGCTAATTATTTTATAATTTTTTCAGAGATAAATCAATAACAGTTACATTATTAACAATATTTCAAGTGTAATTTATGAGATTATATAAAAACGAAATGTTATGGAATAACTCCCAAAAAAAGTTTGCTTAAATGCAGAAAAAAGGTGTTCGGTAGTGACATTCCACACAGATTTACACATAAAGGTGCATCTCAATAAATTAGAATGTTGTGAAAAAGTTCATTTATTTCAGTAATTCAACTCAAATTGTGAAACTCGTGTATTAAATAAATTCAATGCACACAGACTGAAGTCTTTGGTTCTTTTAATTGTGATGATTTAGGCTCACATTTAACAAAAACCCACCAATTCACTCTCTCAACAAATTAGAATACTTCATAAGACCAATAAAAAAACATTTTTAATAAATTGTTGGCCTTCTGGAAAGTATGTTCATTTACTGTATATGTACTCAATACTTGGTAGGGGCTCCTTTTGCTTTAATTACTGCCTCAATTCGGCGTGGCATGGAGGTGATCAGTTTGTGGCACTGCTGAGGTGGTATGGAAGCCCAGGTTGCTTTGATAGCGGCCTTCAGGTCATCTGCATTGTTGGGTCTGGTGTCTCTCATCTTCCTCTTGACAATACCCCATAGATTCTCTATGGGGTTCAGGTCAGGCGAGTTTGCTGGCCAATCAAGCACAGTAACACCATGATCATTGAACCAGCTTTTGGTACCTTTGTCAGTGTGGGCAGGTGCCAAGTCCTGCTGGAAAATGAAATCAGCATCTCCATAAAGCTGGTCAGCAGAAGGAAGCATGAAGTGCTCTAAAATTTCCTGGTAGATGGCTGCGTTGACTGTGGACTTCAGAAAACACAGTGGACCAACACCAGCAGATGACATGGCAGCCCAAATCATCACTGACTGTGGAAACTTCACACTGGACTTCAAGCAACATGGATTCTGTGCCTCTCCACTCTTCCTCCAGACTCTGGGACCTTGATTTCCAAATTAAATGCAAAATTTACTTTCATCTGAAAAGAGGACTTTGGACCACTGAGCAACAGTCCAGTTCTTTTCTCCACAGCCCAGGTAAGACGCTTCTGACGTTGTCTCTGGTTCAGAAGTGGCTTGGTAGCCCTTTTCCTGAAGACGTCTGAGCGTGGTGACTCTTGATGCACTGACTCCAGCTTCAGTCCACTCCTTGTGAAGCTCTCACAAGTGTTTGAATCAGCTTTGCTTGACAGTATTCTCAAGCTTGCAGTCATCCCTGTTGCTTGTGCACCTTTTCCTACCCAAATTCTTCCTTCCAGTCAACTTTGCATTTAATATGCTTTGATACAGCACTCTGTAAACAGCCACACCTTTCAGTAATGACCCTCTGTGACTTACCCTCTTTGTGGAGGCGTCAATGTTCGTCTTCTGGATCATTGCCAAGTCAGCAGTCTTCTCCATTATTGTGGTTTCAAAGAACAAGAGATACCCGGAATTTATACTGTATGGATGGTCATTAATTGAAACTCAAATGTAAATATTCTAATATTTTGAGATACTGATTTTTGACTTTCATGAGCTGTAAGCTCTAATCATCAAAATTAAAACAAACAAAAAAAAGACTTTTGAAATGTTTTACTTTACATGCAATGAATCTAAAATATATGAAAGTTTCACTTTTTGAAATAACTTACAAGAAAAAATGAACTTTTTCACGACATTCTAATTTATTGAGCTGCACCTGTATATATGCCAATTTACATAACTACTACAAAATTAATCCAAAAATGTCTTTTCCAACATTACTTGTGTGGTACCTTAGCAATTTTCAATTAAATATTCTGTGGCAGCTTTAACTGTATCAAGAGCCAGTTTTCAAAATGGTCTAATTTAATTGCTAATTTTATGTTTTGTCCTTTGGCACTTACCATCGCTTGGTTAGTAAACCTTTAGCTTGTGTTGACAGTTTCGTTGATTGCTAACTTGGCTATATAGTAGCTATCAAAACCTCTCATGCGAGCAGAACATAATAATTATATTTATTGGTTACGAAAAGTTCTGGCCTATGAATGGACCATGCTAACCAGCCAAACCCTTGATAATTATCGCCACTTTTTTCCTTATTTTCATTTGTCACTGAATCCAGTAGGAATCAACAGCTGTACTTAGCCTCAAAGACTGACAATGGCAATGGAGTTGGTAGGCTCTGACTAAACTGTCCTTACCAATGAGGTGTATTTATTATTTATCATACATCTTCCTGTATCCATCACAAATTCCCTAGTACATCTAATTATGGACATCAAAACACATCAATAACCCTGACAAGTGACCTTCTTCCGTTTGATATCCGAAAGGGAAAATAAATCAAATCCAAATTACAGTGCGATTGCACTCTCAGGGGACAGCCGGCCCCGTGCTGTGTTTATAGTGATGCAGTCATTGTCCATGTGAGAGGACGGTAAAAGCATCAGGGCCAGAGGAGTCCATAAAATATGAAAGCACGCTGTGTACTTCACCCGCATTTATGGAAACACATTCAACAGGCCAAACCACACAGATTTACCTGTGTGACATTGCAAATGCTGTAAAATGATGTACCTGTAACACAAATTTAAGCCGCGTTCTCTCCCACAGCAGTTTTATCGCTGGAGGTCGCAGGTCACTGGGCTGTAGACTTCCTGCCGCTGGATGCGCAACTGGCCAAAGCTTTTGAAAACCTGGTCGCAAATAAGACATACTGCCAGTGAAATCAAGATGTCATTATGTCAGTTCATTTCCTTGCAGCTAAGATGAATACTCTGCAGGGTGAAGCGTTTGTATATACAGTAGATTGCAGGAGTGCATAATGAATCATATTATGAACGAGATGATTATCAATGCATGAGTCAAACTCACGCAGATTGTTAACAATTTCTGGCTGGCATGTTATTCGTTTTTGTATTATATCCCTGCATGTGGGGAGAGACAAATCCTATAGAACAGTGAAATCACTCATAGCAACATGAACTTCGCCATCTGGCTGATGCTCGACTGCAGTATCTCACAGGAGAACGATCACATCAGCTCCAGCGTCTGCAATCCTGTTGGTAGTCACCACACCACATCACTGCTCATCTGCATAATGTTAATATCTCAAGTCACTAGGCACCCCCACATAATGTTGCTGACATTTCATAAAGGACAAACAAAAATGTGTGTAGTCATCAGTGTTAAGGGCCGTTCACACTAAGAACGATAACTATAAGTATAATGACAACGATCCACACCAGCGCACGATAACATATTGTTTATTATAAGTGCATGCTGCAGTTTTGTTGTCTGCTGCTTTAACTGCTTGAGCTCTTTAAAGCAAGATGGATTCTGATTGGCTGTCACTGTTTTTATCATTCATCGTCTGGAAAAAGTTGCTCTGAAAGTGATCTCAACAATGTTATTCCTCTATGCTGTTATCATTATAGTTGTGGTGTGAACTCTGTTATTCTTTCATTTACAATGAATATTTTAGAACTATTTATTTATTGTATTATATTTATTTCGCGTGACAACGCGAAACCAGACCTCATTTGCCCCGATCGAAAGCATATTTAAACTGTCTGAATCGGTCCCTATCGCCTACATTGTGCACTACGTGCCATTCACAATACAGAAAATACTAACACTGTGAACAAGTGACCAATCTCAGCCGCAGCTTCAGCATCTATTTATAGTGTAGGGGGCGGGCGCTTTGGATTCTAGACAGCATTTGATTGGTCAGAAGATATGATGAGAATCTGAAGTGCAGGGTGACGTCAAAAAAATTGTTGATCCGTTTTGGCGGAAGTGACGAACTGCAAGTTTTGAATTCTTATATCTTCTAAATCCGAATTTTGTCACTGCCTTGGAGCACACTGGCTTATAGATAAACTTGAGACTAACATATTGATACTAACACCCAAAAAAACTTTAATTTTGATTTCATGGGGACTTTAAGCCTGGCTCACACTACAGGATTTTTAGCCCGATTTAGCCCCGATTTCCCCCTCCCGAGAATCAGAGCAAAAATCTTGTAGAGTACCTCGAAGATTCCATTCAAGCTAGATTCAAACTTCAGGATCCTAAAGGAGCACCAAAGCTCAATGGCTTCCCTTTTGGGTTGTAGGCTATACCACAAAATCTAATTTCCTATAGAACCTGATACTGGTGGTCTGTCCTTGTTGTGGAACTTTGTGGACTATTTTCTTTCTTACTGTAGGAGATCCTCTTGAAGAGACTGACTGTGACTTGAAATTCAGTAGATGTTTTGAAACCAGCACCTTTTGTGCTGTGAGGTCAGGTTCTTCCCACTTTGCAACCACCATCTGTGCACTCGATTTGAACACAGACAGATACTATAAAAAAAAAGCAATATATTTCTAAATCTATTCCTTCTGACTTCTTCTCTAAAACCCATTTCCCAAGTCTGTCAGGTATTCATAATGAAAAGTGAGCTTGATGATGAATTTCAAAGTCTTAGAACTGCGAGATGAAGCTGTAGAACATATCAGCGAGGATTCGCCAAGGATTGTGAAGAGTATTGCGATTGAAAGTCAGGGCCGCTGTGAATCCTGATAACCGAGTGGGCTCGGCTCGTGCTGACAGCACAGATGTCGGTCAGACCTGCTAGTCAGGCTAAAACGGAAATGCACTTTGTGCTTTAAATGATATTAAAGGAGTAGTTGACCCAGAAATGAAAATGTACTCAATTTCAGGCCATTCAAGATATAGATGAGTTTGTTTCTTCATCAGAACAGATTTAGAAAAATGTAGCATTACTTTATTTGCTCACCAATGGATCCTCTGTAGTGAATGGGTCCCATCAGATTGAGAGTTCACAATAATCCACAAGTAATGTAAGTAAAACACAAGCTGCATGTTTATAATGAACAAACTCATCATTTTTAACTTCAGTCCGTCACTTCCAGCTAAAATAAAAGTCCTCTATCAATAATATTGCTTTCTCCAATAAAAATGTTGTCTCATCTGAATCAGGAGAGAAATATGCACATATAAAACAAAACCGTTGTAAACAAATATGTCAGTGGATTTTGATGTAAGAGAACAACAGGGGCTGGACTTTTTCCACTGGAAGAAGAGTTATGGATTATGGACTAGTATTTTGGCCTGAAGTGACAGTCTTAGTGATGGATTAGTTTTTTTTGTTTGTTTGTTTTTTTATACAAACATGCAGCTTTTCGCTTCACAAGATGTTCATTGATGGACTGGAGTTGTGTGGATTATTGTGATGTTTTTATCAGCTGTTTGGACTCATTCTGATGGCACCCATTCACTGCAGAGGATCCTTTGGTGAAACAAACTCATCTACACCTTGGATGGCCTAAAGGTGAGCACATTTTCAGCAAAGTTTAATTTCAGGCTGAGCTATTCCTTTAATGATTACTTGAAACACTGAGTTAAATTGCTTTTTAAGGTCTGGATACTGTACATATTTCCATAAATCCTAAAATATCTCCAAGATGGGAATCTGATGGGCTATTCAAATTGTGTACAGCACATATTTTTGGGAGTGTTTGCATAATTTGCATAATTCCTCCAGAGCACTGGGCACTAAAACAACATTGCCAGAGTACAAATAAACAGCGCTATCAGCCGGCACAGTTCATTCCTAGTCAATTCTCGCAATGGTTTCTCTTTTTCCAAGCGTCAGACTGAAAATCATTCATCTTTTGACAGCGTTCACCATAATTAGTGTTTCTCTCACTCCAGCCCGGCACTTTTTTCTCCAGTGATCTTTCATGTAGTGCATGGCCCTGGGTGACAAAACTTGCAGAGAGATTAATTAGTTTGAATGAATCAGTGGGTAAAGGGGTTCAGAGACTTCACCCCATACAAAATACATTCAGCTGTTCAGTATCTGCTTTCAAGGCAGGAGCGGACTGGAAAAAGACTAAGATAGCAAGCTTTGTTTTATACAGTTATACACTACTTGTCTTGTTTGAACCACTTGTATTCAAATATTATTACACGTTCTTAGCAAAAAGTGCACAATGGATTATACTCACTGGTTATGATAATGTTGTCTATTCAAACTGCCATTTTTTTTTGTTGACCGTTCCTATATTGTTCATCAGTTCCCGTTCTCTTGTGGTTTTTGAGTCCATGAAATGAATAATTCTGGCACTGCCAAAAGAGCTTAATAATAAGTTTGAATTAGTCTGGATTTTTTAAAAATTGTTTTTCAGTAAAAGTAAGATGTCGTAAGATCCTATGGATTGGTTGCTTCATAAAAGCCTACTTTGCAAAATATTGCATTCATAAATAGGTTTACAGAGAATTTTTAATACTTCCTGCTGAGTTCAGTACTGACAGTTCTTAATCTTAGGCTGGGATTCATAATAAAATCCACAAGAATTTAAACAAATAAATAAATATTCTAACATCATAAAAACATTGTAGTCTTTAAATCCTCAACAAATATTGGCCAGCATCAGTCCAATGTGTTGCCAGTTTGTCCAACAGAACACATGGGCTCTCTGATTGACATCTGTCAACCAGGAATCAAAGTGAGTCATACAAATAAAACTTGGCTGCTTTCTGAACAGGCAGAGTGAGTGCTGCATTTTATTTTCCTTGATCTAGTTACTAACAGATTTAAACTAAATACACTATTTGCTAGACAGTATGCTTCGGAAGGGCTCTGCTCTAGTTTCGCCGTATTTATATTTTTAAGAGTGAACCAAATACAGTATTTGTGCTGAATGGACTATTTTGTTGTATAAATAAACATAACCCAATGCAGATTCATCCCTAATGAGCGGTTCATCTCGGTGGACGAATTCATAGCATGTTACATCTATTATTCAAAGCAGAAGAAAAAATATATATGGCCTCTCATGTGATGGGGAAAACAAACACTAAAGCTTTGAATAGTATATAATCAATGCTACATTATGAATTCACACTGTGACAACTGCTAAATGCAAGTCAAAAAAAAATGAGAAATGCATATTCATCACATATTCATATGCATGTCATATTAAATTTGTGCATGCCTTTTAAATGCATACATGCTCTGGATTGTATAGATTAGCAGTGTATAGCAGTTCTTTTAGATGTCAGAATTCAAGTTTAACTGAACTATTAGTCATTTTATTAGTAAGATATAATGCACAATATGCAAATAATAAAAATAAATACATTGTATATTATAAATACATATTATACAGAAGGACAGCAAGATTTTCATTCTCATTTCAAGTATTCAAGAGATCTAAAATAAAAAAATAGTTTTTTTTATAAGCAAAACAGTGTATGTAAATAATTTGTTTTAAAAATAGACAAAAAAAAAGATATACACACAGAAAATAATTTAGGATATTGCCTGCAACCATTTATCAAGAGTCAGCTTGCCTTGTCCCATTCCACAAATGGTAAAGTTTGGATTTTGATCGGAGAAACTGATCCTAGAGCAGCAGTTGCAGACAGTTTAGTCAAGCAGTCGAGTGAGCTAATTCTAGTAAAATCTCCTGAGGATTTTTTTGTCCTATTCATTTTCTCCTCATACTTGGCAAGTCATTTTGGATGGACACAGTATGTCACTGCCCCCTAATGTCCGCCCCTGGCGCATGACCCTGGCATCAGCTCAGCTGTCAGAAACTAAGTAAGAACTAGTTAGATGTAATTAGAAGTGCAAAGTTGTGAATGTCTAACTTCCCCAATGCTCTGCCCTACATTTAGCATGAGGAGAGAAACTCCTGAGGGTTTTGTAAAGTGAGAGTCATGTCAGTACACTGAGGTGGCAGTCTGATGGTGTCGAGATGGAGTGACTTACACCATTAATGAGGATGAGAGATCAGGGATGGGAACCTGAAAGCCCTTTGGCACTGTTGCATCTGTTGTAATCATCTTTCTGTCTCTCCCCAATCGCATATGACAATTACCTCCCCGCCTTCAGACCAGATTCACTTGTCACCAGTTACATGTTTGAGACCTAGGAAGACAAGTAAAAACACAAAAAGGGAAGGCATGCGTGCATAGGATGATATAACCACAAATAAAAAAAAAACAAGGATGCAATATAAAGACACTATTTCAGAGAGAATGAGATACTCCTGGGAGGGTTGCATGGGGCGGCAATTGTTTCACAGCTGGTGCCTGCGTTAGAACAATAATCCAGCTCATAGTCTAGTGTGATTCAGAACAACAGGATCTCTCCAGAATGCCCCACAGGGCCCTACAAAAACCCACTAAAGCTGCCTTTTTATCATCCTTTACTGGGTGGAACAAACAAGCAGCTTTACATGCACTTTGATTTAGTATCTCCACAATCAATGCACAAGGTTTTACATCAAAATTTCTATCTATCTATCTATCTATCTATCTATCTATCTATCTATCTATCTTCCTTATATTGTTCCAGCCATCCATCCATTTATCCATCATTCCATCCATAGTTCCATTCATCCATCCATCTTTCCATTTATCCATCCCTCTTTCCATTCATCCATCCATCCATCATTCATCCATAATTTTCAGTTATCCACCAATCGTTCCATCCATCCATCCATCCATCCATCATTTTATTGTTTTCAGTTATCCATTAATCATTCCACCCATCCATCCATCGTTCCATTTATCCATCCATGTTTTATCCATTCATTCATTATATTGTTCCATCCATCCATCCATTTATCCATCATTTCATCCATAGTTCCATTCATTCATTCATCCATCCATCCATCCATCCATCATTCATTTCCAGTTATCCATCAATCATTCCATCCATTGCTCCATTTATCCATCCATCCATCCATCCATCCATCCATCCATCCATCCATCCATCCATCCATCCATCCATCATTTTCAGTTATCCATCTGTCGTTCCATCCGTCCATTGTTACATTTATCCATCCATCCATTCATCCTCATATAATTCCATCCATCCATCGTTCCATTTATCCATCCATCATTCTATCATTTTCAGTTATCATCAGTTGTTCCATCCATCCACCCATCGTTCCATTTATCCACCCATTGTTTCATTTATCTATCCATCGTTCTATTCATTCTTCCATTGCTCCATCCATAGTTCCATTCATCCATCCATCCATCGTTTCATTTATCCTTCCATTGTTACATCCATAGTTTCATTCATCCATCCATCATCATTCTTTCCATCTATTGCTCCATCAT
This sequence comes from Tor tambroides, assembly GCA_021397915.2. Lineage (NCBI taxonomy): Eukaryota > Metazoa > Chordata > Actinopteri > Cypriniformes > Cyprinidae > Tor > Tor tambroides. The sequence continues at coordinate 13,445 of JAFVLL020019352.1, forward strand.
CCATCCATCAATCTACCTACCTATTAAACATCCCCTATAGTTTAATCTCATATGTCCTTCAGTTTCAGAGATCTCAACAATATTTTTAGACTGAAAAAAATTCTCCTGATATTCTTCTAAAACCAAATCATCTGAACAATGCTATCCACATTCATGTCACTGCTCCTTTCTTAGTTTATCAAAATATTCTCATTTGTGTACATATTTTTATAGAGAATTTTAGGAGAAACATCTGAGACAAAGCAAATAAGTAAACATAACTCCATTACATAAAATATCAACTACCGAGCATGACTATTTGCTTCTAGATCTGTCTGCCATTTACTTTAAAGGCCAGTTGAGACTGTACTGACTGACACAGACAAACAGCAACAGACATGTTTGACAGGTTTTGTAGGATTGGTGCATTACCCCATCGGCATCTGTTGGCATCGGTCGGCACTTGTTTTCTCAGACATTCCACAACCCAACAAACTCCAACTCAACGTGTTAAATATGCATTTGTTGATTCTTTTAATGTCTGATGAGTGGCATACTTTAATCTGGTGACTGTCAGCCTTGGTCTGCGTCTGTGGGTGCACTATGTGTTGACAACTTTAACGTGTATTTTTTATGTATTTAATTACTGCTATGAAGAACATTGTATTCCCAGATGAGTGAACTGGTAACACAAGTGGCCGTTTTTCACTCTCCAATCTTTTTTTTTTTTTTAATTGTTTCTGTTTTGTCTCAAAGCAAATGAGAGCAAATAAATCTCACAGATAACGGTGTATGCTAATCAGTCCAGCTTGATGTATTCAGCTGTCTCACAATTTGGGTTCTCCACATGAAAATTAAGGTCCACTAGGTGTGTAATTAATATCACATGAAAGTGATTCTGCAGGCTCATATATCACAGTAAAGCCACTGGGTTAGGCAGGTTAATGTGTGCTGTGTCTATTCATTCCTCTGAACTGCTTTGAGTTTCTAGTTTGGATGAAACTTTTTAAAAGATCTACAATTAAGTGAAATCTTAAAAAACTAAAGCTGCTATTGTGTTTTTTGTTTCTCTTAAACAAGCAGCCCTTAATCACAAATGAACTCAAGTCAACCCCAGCATCACAAACTGACATTTCCAAATAACACACAGCGTGAAGAAATGAAGGATCCTTTGTTGATAAACTGGAATATACCACATCAAATCCTTAATTAAATTAAACTGTCCAAATACCTTGTGTAATGGAAACTTAACTGAATTGAGTAAATGCAATAAAATGACACGTCAAACTTCTAAAAGTAATATTATTTTGACATTCAACAAGCAATCAAGTGAAGTGGAAGCATAGAAAGATAAAACTATTATATAATCTTATATAATATTCACTTACATTAGCCTGTTCGCAACTCAAAGCTCCACTCTTAACCTTAGTGGCAAACCTAAAAGCAGAAATTCATCTAAATCCACATTCATACAGAACATTGAACTCTCAACCTTTTCTCATCTGCTTTAAAACACAGAATTACATTTACTCTTCCCATCCAGTCCCATGCAGAGCATGCTGGGAACTGGGAATCCCATGCTCAAATGAATGAAAAGTCTCAATGCAAAATGAAATTTAAATTATTTTTCATGCAACTCAGTTGTGCTGCATAGGTGTAGTTTAATTCATCAAACAAGCAGCAACTCTATTTTTGAGTGCTCTCAATATTAAGTTAGAGGAATTATATATTCAAGCCATCATTTAAAATAACAATGGAGTGAAGATCTCAAATAAAAGAAAAAGGCTGCTTTCATTAATTGTGGTTTAACTTGTAATGTTTTGTTTGAGAGACACGCTTCTCTCGTTTCTAAGAGATCCCAGAGATTCATCCTCCCACGACTACGAATGTAATTTTAGTGCAAAAATATATTCAGCTAGAGAAAATAACGGCAAGTGAGATTTATGAAGATGCTGCCCACGGCGATGGCTCCTTGAGTCTGATGAGACACAAGAATACTTGATGAAGTGTGTTGTCAGAGGAGAGGAATACTAATTGATGATGGGACTCACCGTCAGAGGCGGAATTTTGTCCACATGAGACTGTATATCTCAAATAAAGCTCGACCACCGATGAAATGTTCTGGACGTCCCATCACAATCATCCTCTGTGCCGTGAGATCCTGTTAATTACAAGGGAAGATAGTGGTGTTCAAAAACAGTTTGGAGAAAATGAATGATTATTTATGAAATAATAATGAAAGGAACACAGTGGTGTTTAAAAACAGTTAGGAGAAAATTAATGATAAAATATTAATGAAATAATTTCATTTAGAATTCCAAAGATTTGCTCAAAAGTCACCAAAAAATTATTTTGACACTCAACAAGAAATAAACAAGCCATCATGTGAAGTGAAAAATAAGACTGTTATAAACTCTTATTTACATTTATATGGGTAAATAAAAATGAGTCAAGGAAATAAATGTAGAAATATATTACTTTTGATTTTGTCAGCATATTCAGCACTGAATTGCTGAAAATGAAGAAATATGCCAAAAAAAAAAAGCAATTACAGCACAAGCTAATTGGAAGTTTTGTTCATAAAATTCTACATCCTTCACAGCAAATATATAAGAACTTTTTTTTTTGTTAATTCACAAGTCGTGGCCTAATGGATAGAGTGTCGGACTTCTAACCCAAAAGTTGCTGGTTCAAGTCTCAGGTCTGACAGGGGTTGTAGGTGGGGGGAGTGAATAACCAGTGCTTTCTCCACCTTCAATACCATGACTGAGGTGAGACCCTTGAGCAAAGCACCTCACTTTTTTTTTTTTGGGCAAGTCGTGGCCTAATGGTTAGAGAGTCGGGCTTGTAACCAGAAGGTCGCCGGTTCAATTCCCGCACCAGCAGTACCATGACTGAGGTGCCCTTGAGCAAGGCACCAAACCCCAAATTGCTCCCCGGGCGCTGGAACATTGGCTGCCCCACCGGGTGTATGTTCACTACTGTGTGCATGCACTTGGATGGGTTAAATGCAGAGGACCAATTTCGAGTGTGGGTCACCATACTTGACAATGCATCACATATTTATTTTTTTATTTTATTTTATACTTTCAGCATTTAAACTATGCTATTCCAGATTTGCTCAAAAATCAGCCAAAAAAAAAAAAGATAAAAAATTATAAATTGAATTAAATAATAAAATAAATGAACAAATCATTAAAAAAAAATTAATAATAAAGAAATAATGATAAAAAACTAATTAAACATAAATTCTTAGGTCCTTTAATCAAACCCCAAGACAAGACATGAAACAGCCACTCTGTGAAAAGACACCGGTGGAATGACAATCCCCTCCTTATACGTCTTGCTCCCCTGCAGTCATGTACTAATGATAACTACAAGATAGAAAGTCTCAGATCAGAATAGTGTTGCAAATGGAACTGCTGGAGTGTGACTCTTGATCCTTTCCCTTTGTAAAGCGAAATCCCTATGGGACAGCGCACAGATGAGAACTCCTAATCACCAGAGATAGGGGCGATCTAGATCAGACAGATCTTGAAGTTGAATGGGGCAGGTTTTGGGTCTACTGACGGCCTGATCTACAGTTTTACACCGCTAATGTCTCGGTAAAGCATCTCTCGGCAAATGTCAGCCGTTCAAATTTCATTTCGCCAGCAGAGCGGTCTCTGTAAATATTAACATTTCTGCAAAAGCCATGCTGTGAATTAATGAAGGACAATGAAATTTATCCAACAGCAATTCTTCGATTGGCAAAAATGAGAAATTTTGCAGCCTGATTTTAACAGGCCTTTGGCTTATGCAATGAAAACCAGAGTAAGAGTAAAGACCCGCAGGATTCCTCGTACAAACGTATCCTTTTTATTTAAGCTTCTCACGTCAGGTTTTTATTCCATGCCTGAAGATAGCTTGAAGCCTACATCAGCCAGGGGAGAAAAATATGCGGGACCTGAGAGCATCCATGAGTTATGAATGTTCCAACCACTGCACAGAAATATTAAACTCTATTGGAAACTGTTCAATAATTAAATACATGTACGAAATCTAAGCAATCCCGCTGCAAGAGTGATTACTGCTCGCAATTCACGCATGGAGGAGAACCACTGGTCCTTCAGAACCATCACTGGCTTATTCATTTGTAATGCAAATGGCTTTAATCAACTGAATGAACACATAAACAAACAAAGAGAAGAATTCCTTGAGATTTATCGGGATGGGGATCCAAAATAAATCCGGTAACTTTGCGAGATTGGAATTACACTGCATGAAGAACCTATTATTAGGATCATTGCACAGGGAAGATGAAGAAATCCCAAGGGCTTTACAGTATATTTAATTCATTTTATACTCTGCATTATATTGCTGCATAAGAACTACAAGGACTGTCTGGCTCATCAAGCATGTAAACTCATGCTTGTTCTAGTTGTATACTAGTCTTTATGGCACTTTAAAATAAAAAAAAAAGACAGCGACTTCAAAATTCATGTCTAAGGTTTGACTGTACAATTTATGTCGTACAACAAAACATGTCACTTTAAGTAATTTTTAATAGACCGTGTGTTATTCATAAACCTAAAAGCACTATTTCAAAAACCCTTTCAAAACTCTAGAGGGAACCCATGGATCAAAAATGCGAATTTTTTCCAGGTTTTAAGACTACAAACCTGGGATCATACTACTTGATATACTGAAGTAATTTTGAGTCTTGGTGATTTTTATCCATCCTAAAATTTTAAAGATTTATAGGTATTTGCATGCAACTTCTACACTTTTTGTATATTTGAATGTGGAAGTATTTACATATGCACAGCTTTAGAAATAAAAAATAAAAATAAAATATATAAAAAAAAAAAATATTACAAATGTATGCACAATAATGATAGTCACAATATTGTAATACACTACTGTTCAAAGGTTTGGGTTTGGTGATTTCTTTTTCAAATGAAGTTATTATTATTGAAAGAAGGATTTACGCTTTCCAAAAATTTAGAAAAATTACTACAATTTAAAACAGCTGTTTTCTATTTGAATATATTTTAAATGTAATTTATTCCTGTGAATTTTCACCAGCCATTGCTCAAGTCTTCAGTATCACATGATCCTTCTAATATGATGATTTGCTGCTCAAGAAACTTTTTTATTATCATTAATGTTAAAAAAATAGTTCATATTTTTGTTGAAAGTGAGGTTTTTTGTTCAGGATTCTTTTGAACAGAATTTCAAAATAATTTTGTCTTTACTGTGTTGATCAATTTAATGCATCCTTACTGAATAAAAGTCCATTTCAATAGTGTACATTTTTTTTTAAAACACTGAAATACGTTAAAAAGAGTTAAACACGGCACCAGACATTATCCAGAACATACTGAAACCATTATAATTTAGGTAAATGTATTAAAGAAATGTGATTGCACTAAACACTGAATTTAGCTAATGTCATTGATTAACCCAATAAAAACCAACCTGTTCATTCCATGAACTCAATATTCTCTGATCCTATAATTATTTGTAAACATGCCTACGTTTTAGAGACTGTAAGTGCATTATGTACATTTATGTGCACGATTAAATGAATATCTACAGTTATTAATGAGATCATATTGCTGTTGCCATTTTGTAAACAGTGGTCTGATTCACATCATGCATAAAACCCCCTTAACTGTGGTAAAAATCACTGCAATGCACAGCCTCTTGTGGCTTATTGCTTTAATATGTAAAAACCCATTAGGTGGTCAATAACCTCATGCAACAAAAAACTCTGGCCACAGTAACCTCAGGTCAAAATCCTATTCCTAAACGACTACTTTGCGATTCCATTCGAATCAATATGCCCCTGAGCTTTACCATTTAAATGCTGTAAATTATTACAGTTCCTTGTCACATATCATGTCATTGAACTAATTTATCTCCGTGAGCTTACAGACCGAACACATTAAGACTTACCCAGCGCCTCACAGCTGGTGAACTATCCGCAATTTCAGACCTGGGTGAGCCCGTGATTGGAATGCATGCTGTCAGTCTGGGTTGAAAGACAATTTTTTGAACAGTCTGTGGATGAAATGTATGCCTCCCTCCTCAGCTGGCATTTCTGAAGTCAGAGGCACATAATTAATGATGTCACTCATTGGGGATTGCACCACCGGCATGCTGGGATACACCGAGTGCACTAGTGTGGCTTTTCTCATTGTGTCCAGGCCATCAAGAGTTGTCACCACAGTTAGAAAGAGATATGATCGTAGTCTCCCACCCTCGGTGTGTGTCCATGTGTGCACGTTATTTCCCTGCAGGGCCGTAGTGCTGTGGGTACAAAGAGGAAGGCACACACATAAAAATGAGCTACTTTTATGCCCTGTGTGCCCCCCCTCCCTCCATTCTGTTCATGCTGGGCTTCTATATTACACCCACTCAAACAAACTCCCATCCTGCAAGAGCGCATCCCAGTTTAATGAGGCCAGAGAGCACATATTTACTGAAATGAGAAACTCCCAATGAGAGCAATATCTCTTATGTGCACAGATATTACCAGTTATATGAAAGGGTGTTGAACGCTTGCATTACCAACGAGCAATCAGGGCTGAATTATGAATTCACAAAAACCTTAAGAAAAAAATGGTTTGGATAAATTATAAGTTTGTAAGGAAGTGTAATAAAAAAAAGTTTTAAAAATTATTTCTCACTCACTTTCTCTCTCAAATGCATGTATATTATATAAACAAATGAGATACTTTGAAATTTAAATATTTAAATCTGTTTAAATAATATAAATAACCTCACCCCCAACCTATAAAAAAAAAAAAAAAAAAAAAAGAAATCCCTAATTTTTTTTCAAATGCAAATTTCTACTCTCTCTCTCTCTCTCTATATATATATATACACAGCAAAAATTCACATGTGATGTGTACTTTTAACAGTACCAATAATGATAGATCTTTTTGGAAAATGTATTTTATTTTTTATTTGCATTTGTTTTTAATGTAACAAGCACCTTAAGGTTTTCTAAAACACAAGTACGTTAGACTAGAAAAGTAAAATATTGTGGTAATAAGCATTGTATGTAGTATAAATTTAAATTAATTAAATTCATGAATTGAAATTTCATTTAGCATTTATGGGATTCAAGACAAGGTTAAAGCTATATTAACTATACTAACATAAGATTATTTATGATGATGTTTAAGAACATTTTTTCTTAATTTTATTTTTTTTCTTTGCATTTTTTCCTCAAGAACAATTTTTATTTTTTTTAAAAAAAGTGAATCCAGCCCAAATCTCTCAAATTTCTTAAAATGCAAATTTCAAAGTTCTGTATTCAAATAATTGACTTTAAAAAATATTTTAAATATTTTCTAAACACAGCAAAATCTGAGATATATATACACACACTGTGAAAATGATTTTTCAAAGTTGTAAATAAAGCAACAAAACAACTTCATGTTTAATTCAGTGTTACTTGCTGTTTCTTTGTAGTCGTTTCAGAAATTTACTAACAATTACTGAGTAAAAAAGTGATTTTTCTCCATTGTCATCTTCAGCTCTACAAGTGCTACCTATCAAATCCTGACCCTGTCCACTGCTTCCGTTCTGCTTATCACCTTCAGACAGTGAAGAGGAAAAAGGAACTTTGACTCTGGTCAAAAGCAGATAATTCACTGCAGGACAAAGAAAGACTGAGGGTCACAAAGTCTAGAATGGAGGAGAGAAAGAAATTAACAATCTCTTGAATAGCTAGAGGACAAGATCTAACGATCCAGGCTTAAACAGTAGACTACAAGCACGCAATCAGCCATTATTGATTGCTTTCTAAAATAGCTGAAAGCATGAGTATTTTTGGATGTCCAAGAATGGCTGTTATAGATGGATTATGTGATCATTGGGTGCAAATCACAAAAACTCTTTCCTCTTTCTCAACAGAATTGAATTATTCATGCATAAACCTGAGTGTTTTAGCTCATGCACATGAGCTGATACGGATGCATGCAGGTTTTTGGCAACATATCAGATCAAATGTGCTGCGGACGACCTAAAAACATGTTTAAGCCATACTGGATTAATATTTAATTTTGGAGCATATGCTTCAAAGGGGGAAAAACTGATTAGGTCGGCCGCTTGGGATTTTTTCAAAGTAATCCATCTTATTTTGGCTCACACAAGGTGATCTGCTTTGCTGTTTCTGTTCCTAGATCAGTACCTGAGATGATCTCTTGAGACTCAAACTTCTGAAAGGAAGAAAGAGAGAAAAAAAACAACAACACTGAAACTTATTTTCTATTCACTAAACTTACCTACCCTATACCTGATTCAGCTTCAAAATGAATAGTTTCAAAATAAATAATGGTGTTTTTTTTTTTTATTGTGAGGACTTTAAGACTTATAAGATCATCTGAAGTAAATTTGGACAAGTGATGAAAATAAAATCTGCAGGAGATGCTACTTTGAATCTGTAGCTTTCCATGTTATACAGTCTAATCATAAAGTAGTTAAACAACAGTCAAACTACTACCATTCATATCTAGATTAATGCAAATAATCATCGAGTTTTCCAAATCCAGCTCCTAAACTTGTGCACTTCTCTAAAATTCATTTACTTCACCTCATCTAATTAGCTATGCCAGTTATGAATCTGCATAACCTCAAATGAAGGCTTACATACTTAAAGCAGGAGTCTGCATATGACGAACCATACATGTTTAAGCATATCTGCTGATTGAAACCACAGATAAAAATGAAAGAGAGAAAAACATATTAACATAGTAATGTAGCTGATAATTTCAATAAACCAAGCAAAAAAATAAATAAATGGAAATAAATGACTTTTTAAATAGACAAATTAATAGACATGTAAAACTGTTGATTTAACTCATGTTTTAAAATGTGGTTAAATGAGTAAATAATAAATAAATAATTTTTAATTGAAAATATAGATAACAAAATAATCCCAAAAAATCCAGTTGCTTTTCTTTAATTTGTCAATCAAGTTTAAAAATGTCATTGGACAGTTCATTTAGTTCAAGTGCTGTTGTCACAAAAATTGATGTAATGGAAAAGAGCATGAAAAATTCAACAAAATTTCTCTTGTGTTTCATGCAAGAAATAGTCACATAGGTTTACAACAACGTGAAAGTTTTCATTTTCAGGTGAACTTACAAACTATCCACTCAACTGAGAGACTAAATTCATCTCCAATCCATAGTGGAGAAGTTTTTTTTTATCCAACCAGAATCGCAATTCATTATTTATTTGCCAGTGATAATAACTTTCAGAAACTTTGCCTGGGGTTGTTTAGAACACCATAAGTCTCACACAGCCCGAGTGTCCAAAAATAATTGTCTATACCTCTGTGATGATTTATGTTTAATTTAAAATAAGCCGTGAAACCGAAGACGTGTACATCTTTGCTTTGCTTTCAGCACACAGAGAAACGTGGAAAGATTACAGACAGCGGTCTGCAGTTGTGTGAATTAATGGCCGTATCTCAGCGGTGTTGCTGCTGGCCAGACGTTCCTCTGACTCTTGTATTGTTATATCAGTGTCAGCCAGATTAATGGTAGTAATGGAGACCTCTCCCCAACCACCATAATGACAGCCAGAAGACAGCCAGCCTGTTTTCGACATCCACCTCACAAGTAATATTTTAAGACTAGAGACTCCAGATGTAATCAAAAACATCCTCACATAAAGCTGAACCCCGCTCGATCACTGTCGCTTAATGCCTTCCTTGCCAGTCCAGGACATTGGCTCCACCGGCCCAGTCATTATCCAGCCTGGGGTATAATCAACAAAATCATGAACTGGCAGTTTAGACAGCTTTACTAATGAAGGCAGGTTCTAGTTTAGTTTGCTGGTGATTTGGCCAGAGGAGAACTTTGGGATCTCCCAAAGTTTTTTACATTTCTTTCACCTAATGGAGTTGAGCTTGCTTATTTGAGGTTTAAAAGACACTTAATATTCAGCAATATCAATTTGATGGCACTGACACAGTCGGATAAGAAGAAAACGAACTAAATTGAGCTGAATAATAACACTATTGTTTTCTGTAGAGCTGCTTTATAATTGAATTGAATTTGTTTATAATTCATGGCTTTTTAAACACTGACACATTGAACTGAACTGAATCAACACTGAATCGACTCCAGCTTGAATAATGACACTACTCTCTTCAGTTGAGCCGCTTATCACAGAATTGAACTTGCTTTGTAATTGATATACTTTATAGTTATTGAAATGAACTGACTTGAGTTGAATAATGACACTATTGTCTTCTGTAAAGCTGCTCTACAGCCGAATCAGATTTGTTTATAACTGAGTTTTGCAACAACACTGACAATGAACTGAACTTAATCGATATCAAGCTGAATAAACTTTTTATGATTGACATACTTAACAGTTATTGAACTGAACTAAATCAAAAATGAGCTGAAAAAAAGACACTGTCTTCTGTAAAGCTGCTTTATAGTTGAGATCGAATTTGTTTATAATTGACTGTTATCAACACTGTTATTGAACCAAACTGAATCAACATCAAACTGACTCGAGCTGAATAATGACTCCGTCTTCAGTTGAGCCACTTATCACAGAATTGAACTTGTTTTTTAATTGATATACTTTATAGCTATTGAATTGAATTAACACTGAACTGACTTGAGCTGAATAATGACATTATCTTCTGTAAAGCTGCTTTATAGCTTAATTGAATTTGTTCATAATTGATGAGTTCTGCAACATCAACACTGTTAATGAACAGCACTGAATCAACATTGAACCAACTCAAACTGAATAAAGACAGTCTTCAGTTGAGCCGTATATTGCTGAACTAAACCTGACTTGAGCTGAAAAATGACACTGTTGTCTTCTCTAGAGCTGCTGTATAGCTGAATTGAATTTAAAGTTGACAAATTTTTTAACATCGACCCTGTTACTTAACTAAACTGAATCAACACTGAACTGACTGAAATTGAATAATGACACTATTGTCTTTTAGAGCTGCTTTTACTGCAGAATTTGGATTTGTTTTATATTTGATGAAGTTCTTATCATTGATTCTGTTACTACGTACTGTTTAATACTTTTGGCTGCTTTGAAACAATCTCTATTGTTCAAAGCTCTATATAAATAAAGGTGACTTAACTTGAAGATCATTCACCCAGTGGAAAAGAAAAATACAACCAGTGTTCAAAATAGTTGTTTACAACAGCTAGTGCAGAAATATACCTCCACAGTTTGAGCAGACGGCCTTGACCCGCTCTCTCAGCATAATATAAAGACCTGCGGTTTCGACTCCGTAAGGACTGATGAGAAAATAAGACTCTTAGTGTGATAGAAATGCATCCATCACAGGAAGTACAGCCTTCATCATTCAGCAGAGGGGGAAAACTGCACCTAGGCACACACACAGCGCTCACACACATACACAGAGGGAATGAAAAACTAATTTGTAAACAGAAAGCTGAAAAGCAACATTCATTCAACCAATTTTTTTTTTATAGCTTGTGATGCCCAGTTCTCAAATCCAGAAGCGGAGAAACAAAGTAAATCAATCTCTGATTTACAGAATCAAAAATTTATTGAACCATATTTAAATATATCAAATAGTGATTCTTGACTTTTAGTTCAGCAACCCGTCTCTGCACAAATACATATCTGGCTCTCGGCAGGGTAATTGGTTTTCAGATTGCAGTCAACCGTTGTATCGTGTGGAACATTGAAGAATATGACTGAAAGAGCCTCATTAGACGCTTTCCAAGCATATGGCTTTTACTGTGCAACTGAGACCTTGAGACCTTGAGAATTCAGCCATGAATGTGCGAGCGTCTGCTAGGGCATAATTATTGATCTAACAAGATAAAGAAAAGCTCTGTATGAAACGAGTGCTTACACGGGTTTGCGTCTCGATGAGTGTTTCACCTCGAGGTGAGAGTGTGTCATTCAGCAGGAAAGGCTGAAATTATGATCCGCTCACCTAGGTTTCTCAGTAATTACTCATATTGTGCAAATGCAAATTTGTGCATTATTTAAATGAGTCCAATTACAAAGCTTCTATTTTGTTACCCTGTCGCGGTCTGAAATTTTCTTATATCGCCATCTGTGTCATTTCCTTTAAGGTTAAACTTGAGGATCACTTCTGGAGTCTATGATAAAAAGGGCTTCTACACAAAGCACTATACTGAAGTTAATACACTTTTAGTCAGAGTAGATATGTGCAAACACAAATGAGGCTGTGAGGGATGAAAGTCAGTATATCAAATCAAACGGGGCAGCCGTGGCCTAATGGATAGAGAGTTGGACTTGTAACTCGAAGGTCGTGGGTTCGAGTCTCAGGTCCGGCAGGGACCACGACTGAGGTGAGACCCTTGAGCAAGGCACCAAACCCCCAAACTGCTCCCCAGGCGCCGCAGCATTGGCTGCCCACTGCTCTGGGTGTGTGTTCACTACTGTGCATGCACTTGGATGGGTTAAATGCAGAGGACAAATTCTGAGTATGGGTCACCATACTTGGCCACACACCACTTCCCTTTTCCAAACCAAATTTTATTTATAAAGCACCTTTAAAATCAACCTTGGGTGGCCATAGTGCTGTACATAATAAAAAACAGGAAATAAAACAAGAAGACAAGTAACAAATATATCAATTCTTAAGGTCTTTAGTCATGTCTAATTTTTAAGTGTTTTTTTTGTTTTGTTTTGTTTTTTTACAGGACATTTAGTGTATGGAAAGTCTTATTTAAAACAGTCCATTTACTGATGCAGAGATGTCCGTAATACCTGGAGAGAGCTATCCCATTCCTCTTGGGTTAAAAAAAAGGAAAGCTTTTGTTCAGAACGACTTACAATGCACTTAGTACATTTCATTTCCTAGAATCAAACTAAAAACTAAAACCATTAAAAATGGTTTTTGGTATTTGAAAAAGCTGAAATAACATATAATCTAAATATTCAATTAAGTTGAAAAATTAAACTTACTAAAACTAAAATAAAAATATAGCTATATAGAAATTAAATGACAAAAGCACATAAAATTACTAAAACTAAAATTGAAATAACTGAAAATATAAAAAATAAAAGTCAAAAACAACAAATACTATATTAGTATATAATTTATACTAAAATTCCACTTCCAGTTATTTTAGCTGTACAATTAGGCTGCTTGATGTTGCAAACTGGTATTTGTGGTAACACATTCATTTATTATAGTAATCATAAACACAGGTTTGTAAAGCAAATAGTTTTATCATTTGCACTACACTTTGTTATTTGCACTGCACATTGTTATTGTTCTAATTATTTATCTATAGCAGCTAAATCAAGTCTTGCATGTTCAAAGGAAATAGCGTACTTCAACGCTGAAAAAAAGTCAGAATACCCCTGGCCATCAATGGAGAAAGATGCTTCTTTCTGCCATATTGTGTAGTTACAGCATCTACAAGCAGGGGCTAATGGTCCATACTAACCAACAACACCTGTATGCATGACGACTAAAAAAAAAAAAAAAGGTGGATTTAATGGATTCTAATGCTAAAAGCATTTAAAAGCATTATCAAATGCATCAAAACACAGCACGCAAAGGGCGAGAGAAATTCCACAGACAGATTCTGTACAGGCCTGGCTATAATCCTGCTCTGTGGTATGTGCATGTGTGAGTGTGTATTTCCTGTTGCTGTGCTAATGAAAGCTCATTGACACCCTGATCACAGACCGTGCAGCCACTGGGGCACGTCACTAATTAACACCGACATAATCCGTGTCCCGCTCTGACCTTTCCAGGCCTTCCAAGGTTTGTGCTGCTGGCACCAAAATTGATGTCAATTATTTCAGATTTCATGTATTTTCACCATGAATAAGTATTGTCTGAAATGACTGATGATTATGTTTTCATGAAATGTGATTAAGAAGACAAAAGGAAGGTGTGCTTTGAATGGGTTCTTTCTGCTTAGTATTTCCTTTGATGATGGGCATATTTTGAGGTGATTACATTTCAGATTATATGGTCATTTTTTTTCCTGAGCTTTTGGATATTGGCCCATAATTCATAAAATGCTGGAAATTGATTCTGTTATCTAAGTAAGCCCTTCATGATCAATGAGAAAAGAGTCTAGTGAACTTTAAAGGGCTTCTTTATTGAGTATACAGTGACCCCAAAACGCACTTAGATAGTTAAGCCACACATCAAAATGTCTGAATTCTATCACGTTATATATGAAAATCTCAAACAAAGTGGCGTCTGCAAATAAAAGATGCTAGAACTTTTCTCAAAACTTATACATGAGATATTTTGTGGCTTCAATGTCCAAACGCTTTTTTGGGGCAATAACAGTGCATATAACGTGCTTGGAATAACAGACGAGAATAAAGCTCTGGCAGTGGTGCAAAAGAAAGCGCAAAAACAACATAAACAACAACAACCAAAAACTCTTTGGGTGTCAGATGTCAGCGCTGTCTGGTGTCTATTCTATGCAGCCGTTTCACAGGTGACAACAACATCTGATCTGTTTAAAGGGGTCATGTTTAATGCAAAAACATTACTAAGAATATAATGAGCAATCTCAGGAAGCCTCATGTGCACATTACAGTTCAGGATGGTAAAATATTCCTCAAAACAACCATTAACTCTAAAAACACACTTGTAAGCTATTAAATAAAACCTATTTTTCACTAAATACAGGTTAACCAACATATAACTACATCTTGCAATCAAATATGTATCATAATATTTATTATTTGAATAATTATTGATCATATCCTCAAGTCAAAGCATATGTAATTGAATACTTTGTGCACCATTTTTGAACAATTCACCCCAAAACAAAATATGCATAAACATAATTTTAAAACAAGTGGCTAACTAAAAACAAAAACACATTATTAGTATAAATACTTGGGTTGAACCTATTAAACTTCTTTACAAGACCTTGTTGTACCTGAAAGTTACGGAACAACTGTCATTGTCCCCTGAAGCACCATAGTTCTGAATCTCATAACCATGGATCACATCCAACTGCTGAGGAAATGAAAAGATGCGTCAGTTTAGAGAATTTATGACAATTTCATATTTCATGTATTTCAGGTTTTATAGTTAGCACGTTTGGCGGCTAATATCCCACAATCTTTTCTCATTGAGTCGTTTCTGCTTCAGTATTGTAGTACAAGGCTCTAGGCCTACTTTAAACTAAGAAAATTGCTCTTTGAGTCATAGGTCTAATCAGAAAGAATGCTCTGATGATTATATCCCAAGGATTTCATAACCGCTGATGATTTAGTATCGTGGCAGGAAATGAACAACAACGCTGGTCACAAATAACCAAGGAGGCCATTTGTAAGAATTTAGGAGCTGCAGTGAAAAATGTATTGAATCCCAGCTTGTATATTTTCTTCACAGACATCCTTCTGAGAAAATGGAACATCTGTCTCTCTCTCTTGCCATAGTTTAATGCTTATACATCCAACAATCTAACAGTATTCTAATAGTGTGTAGAAAATAATTGCTTATGATGTTCAAAACAATCTGCAATTCAGCCCGAATATGTCAAATTGGTTAAAATGGACCAATTACAAAGTAAACAACTAACTCACTTGACATTATCACTTTAGATTCCAAACGAACTTGAACTCTTGAGCCCATTTTAGAGACTCCTCCTCAGCTTGGTGAAATCTCTAACGCCCCTGACCATCATGACACCTGCACTGCTCAGGCAATTTGCTGACTAATGATCTGGAAAGGAGTTGACTATTCATAACAGCAGAACAACAGTTAGTGGTAATGAAGTGCAGACAGAAAATATTGCTACTGTATTGCTGTAATCATTTCCAACTTAAAAACATTAGAAACAATTGATTTGAACTGAAGTTGCAACTTGGTTTTAATGTATGAAGATAAACATACTAAAATATTATAGAATCAGTGTCTGATTGATAGTGTAAAGTGCTTTACACTGGACTAAAACCAAAACCAAGAGGATTTTGTGTCATTTCAGATGACTGAAATGACTACTGAAGTGTAGATGTATGTGTGTGTGTGTGTGTGTGTGTGTGTGTGTGTGTGTGTGCTCACTTACCAGGGTTAATTGTCAATCTGGTGTGTGTGTGTGTGTGTGTGTGTGTGTGTGTGTGTGTGTGTGTGTGTGTGTGTGTGTGTGTGTGTGTGTGTGTGCGCTCACTTACCAGGGTTAATTGTCAATCTGATCCCTAAGATCTCTGTTAGCCGCTCTGCCATGATTCAGACCTTTCTGCAGTGACAGTAAGCAGCAATCACCTAGAAACCACATCTTCAAGCACCTTCACATTGTGACAGGTATTTTTAGTCATATTTTTTCCCCCCTATTTAATTGTTTTGCAGTCCAGATAAGGTTATACCACATATTTATATGCAAGTTGAAAAGCAATCAGTCAACAGATCCATTTACTGCAAAACACACTCAATAACACCTGGAGTGTGTTTTGATTTAACTCCCATCTGCAGGAACGAAATGAACTTTTGCCAGGAAAGATGCCAACCATCACATCACCATTAAATGGCCTCATCAGTTTGAGCCACGTTTATATGCACCGCACAGATGTCAATACATTACGTAAAATCAAAGCCAATAATAGGCACTTCACAGTGAAAAGGAGGCAGGAGACAATGAAAAAACAATTCTCAGCTGTCCACGCAATGTGACAGTACTTTTTTTTTTTTTTTTTTTTTTTCCCCCCAATCAACACCCACAATTCCATTTGGCTTGCTTGCTCTTTGTACTGAAATGTATTTTGTTTCCTTTGCCCTGTTTCCTTTTTCACAGTTAAGTGGTGGGATACCAGTTTAACCTCAAGCTAGCTGAAAAGAAAAATATGTCTACAGGAATAAAAAATTAGCATAATATCATAAAAACTGACAGAAAATCAGATGTTAGAGCTGTTTTTGGTTTCCAATGATGGAAAAAACAGCAGTACAGCATATAATATTGTTAATATTCTTGACATAATGTGGCCAGTTGTACCATCTTGATAAATTCTACTGGTCACAGACTCTCTTGAGAATGCTTGAGAATGACTGAACTGATGACTGATGATAGACAGATAGAACAATAGCTATACCATAGAACGGTGGCTACAACGATAGATAGCTAGATAGCTAGAACGACATAGATAGATAGATAGATAGCTAGATAGATAGATAGACAGATAGATAGATAGATACTGCAGGGGTCAAAGTTAATTAACCCTTGTGCATCCTTATGGACATTTTTGTCCATTTTAGTTTTTTTTTTTTTTTTGATAATTTTGCCTGTGTTAATGCTAACTGCATAAATTTTGGCTCAGGTGTGTATTTTTATTGGAATTTTAATATTCCACCCTCATTTCCTTTAATAAATCTATTTTACACTAGGTACAAAAAAGTGAATCATTCAGCACCTTTTGGACAAAAATGTCCCCATTGAAACCCATTAAAACTGCTATTTTTAATCGCAGTGCTGTTTAACTGTAAAATGATGCAATTTTTGTTAATAGGCTTTCATTCTGTTGGCAAGGCTTCAAAATTTAATTTTTTACTGTTTTTTACCAGATGGTGCCATTTTTTCAGGTTTGATCTATAAAGGGTCTATAAAGCAAATACTCGCTTTATTCCTGTTTTCTGCTTCTGCATATTATAGAGCCAATTGGATAAATAATGCAGCTATAATTGTGTAGGTGTGTTGGTATAGATGTCAGAGTGTGGTTTGTATGTGTGTCATAAAAAAATTGTGTGTGTTTGCTTGTAATATTTGAGAAAGAAAAACTCTACTGTAAATCACAAATCCAAGCACTGTGTGCACCAGCAGAGTTTTGCTGGCATCTAATGGGGAAAATTTGGTACTGCGCCCAAACAAAAATCTTACTGAGAGCTCATTTTTTGAGATATCAACCTCAAATTTGGAAGACAACTTGTTTAGATTTATGGCTTTGATTTTCTAGCAGGGTTAGAGTTCAACATGTTTCATACATAAAATATTCATAAAATAAAATATAAAATATTGTTCATAAATCATTTTCATAAACTTAAACCTGTATAACTTTTTTTTGGTTTCACTTTTTAAACTTTTTTTTTACTTCAACAATAATCTGCCATGGGTCTTCTTTAAAATGAGACCAAAAGTCTGTGCTCCCAAGCTTCCAATTTTTTATGACCGTTTTTTTGACATGGACATTTTTGTCCACTATGGACCTAAGTGTAACTTTTTTTTATTGATGCACAAGGGTTAAATTGTGCAGTGTGAAACAGCAGACAGAATCAAACGGCCTCACCTCTCTGGCATCTCTTTGGCTCTGACATGCACTACTGCTGTGATAATTTCACTCAAACACTATCTGCAATTTCTGTTCCTGTGGCTCGAAGAGACAGAGACATTCAAGAATAATACCGTTTTTTGCTCGGGTTATCTGCATTGGTTGATCATCACGCTCTCATATTCGATTCATTGGACTCCCTCTGTGCTCTGGTAAGTATTGTGTTTCTGGTAATTCAAATGGCTGCCTGTATGATAACGCTAATGAGACTTTTTGCAATTAACCCGATGGTCTCGTCAGGTGGGCCTGAGGGGAAATTTGTGCTGATGGTGTCATTATGGGTTAGATCACAGCAAAAAGAGAATATCTGAAAAGAAAAGTCTACAAATACACTAGGAAAGAAGCCAGAGGACAAAGTTGTGCTACTGCAGAACCGTGATACGATTCAAACGGGTGGTATTGATGGTGTGTGATGAAAGCGGCGCTCCAGCTTGACTGAGGAAGCGTGTGTACAATACATAATGCGTGTTATAAATTATTGGCTTCTTCTGACATGGAATGGATGGGTTATGCTCGTGTGGTAATCTTCTTCTGCCTCTCTCTTCGCTTCCTTTCTTCGGTGCTTACTTTGAACATAAAAGAGTTTTACTTTCCGCACAAATTCTGTAGATTTTAACTCTCTTAGTTTGATAGCCTCTTCTATCCCACAAGGAACAAGAATTGACTCCTACCATCTCATCCATTTGCTGTAGAAGCTGACCTATCGTTGATGCTACTGGGCTTTGAATTAGTGGACAGGGAGAGTTAAAGTCATGCATTCTAATCACACGCTAATCAGTCCAGATTAGAACTGATGGAGAGAGAAAATGGATTCATCCCCTGACCCCTTGAGATCCTGGAGTTTAATAGAGATGGATAATGCTTGTGATATCTTCTTCAAAGATGCTCAGACTTGATCGTGTGTCCATCAGTGCACAGTAAGTGGATATCCAATGACTGACACTTGTACATCAGTGCTACAGGACAACCGCTGAGCTTCACCTGAAATACAGGACAAAGTCAAAACTGGACTGTTAGCAAAAAGTATGGCTAACATTTATTTTTTGTAAAATACTACTGACAAAACAGCATCTTTAACTACATGTTGCAATATAAACAACCAGTCAGTAAATACAGTGATTTACTGTCAATAGCCGGGTTTCAATAGCCGGGTTGTCAATAGCCGGGTTTCCATTCAAAGATGCGAATTTAATTTGTGCGGAAAATTGGAACATCGCATAAAACATTTACGAACAAGGACTGTTTCCATACAAGTCAAAGAGAACAAAATCGTCAGTTCCTGATCAACTAGCACTAAATCACAAAGAAAAGTAGGATAAGCCACTGAATATAATAATTTTCATATATAATAACTTACTTGCGCCTCAAAGCAAGCAGACGAAACACAGTAAATGCGGTGATTGCTTTTGGAAGTGGATGCCTGCTGTTTGGGAACACAGTCGTGTAAGACAGTTCTGGGAGGCAATTATACAGAAATACTTTGACGACAGACTTTGCTCAGGCATTTCAGAATGACCATAAAAACATTTCAGATGCTGTGGAACGAGATTGGTCTGCTGGTTAGTCAGGTTTTGCCATCCCACAGTGCAAAGTCACATGAC
Source organism: Tor tambroides (assembly GCA_021397915.2). Classification (NCBI taxonomy): domain Eukaryota; kingdom Metazoa; phylum Chordata; class Actinopteri; order Cypriniformes; family Cyprinidae; genus Tor; species Tor tambroides. The sequence goes on from JAFVLL020019352.1 coordinate 33,316, forward strand.
ATTTTTGATCCGTATGGAGGAATTTATTCGGCAAATGGTTTCTATCTCCCATTATTCACATTAAGCCTTTGTCGCACAAGTCAAAAACCACCTCAGGCGAGCGTAAAAACTTTTTTGCAAATGAATGGATTTTCATTCTAAATTTGGCGTTTCCATCACTCGTTTCTGATGCGATACTTCAAAATGCGCATTAAAACAGGGTGATGGAAACATAGCTACAGTTTTTACTGTTCATCAGCTGGAAGAAAAATTGTTCTGAAATTGATTCCAATTATATAGTTCTTGTTTGTCATTATCTGTGTGGACTATTATTATAGAATGAGAACAAATATTAAAAATGTAGTTATCGTCCTTGGTGTGAATGGCCCTTAATACCCTGCACGCTTCATATTACTTGTTTCAAGTGCTCTTCAGAGTAAGTAAGGGACAGTGATGCTCATTTTCGAGTGACTTTCTCCCATTCATCAAGCAGATTCTTCAAAAAGTGGAATTTGGCAGTCATAACGGGGATAATTAATGTGAAGGAGAATAATAAAGCATATTTACCAGAGAAAATCAAGCTAATGCAACTCCTCAAGCCTAATACAGAGACAGATAGGTCTTAATTATCAGTTAATCAGTTTAATTACCCATAATTAGCCTTTTCTAATTATCCTACCATTTTGGTCTGCAGATACATCATCAACATCCACGTCACAAAAGCTTTGTATTGTCAATTTACGAGCCAACACGACACACAGCTTTCCAAATGACTGTTGGCCAACAATCAGTCATTAAATCATTAACCTGATTAATGCGTACAGCTCCTTATGATTACACAAAGATGAAATCAACTGATGACGCACAACTGATTTTTTTGTAATATGTACATAAGTTTACGGGTGATACTTTCATTTTTTTTTAATGCACTGGAGCAAGTAAAAATATGCACTCTGAGGGAACTTTTTACAGCTTAAAATTATAACTGCTTCTGCCTCCTACTGAGTAAACAGTATGCAATATTTAGCAGTTGTTGTGAAGGAGAAAGACACCTCTCTAATGATCTAATTCATTATTCACTGTGTGAGTTACAGATGGCGAGGGTGAGAGATTGCATCTATGTGCTAATGACGGCCTGTCAACGTGATACCGTCTCTATACAGCTTCCTTAGGATGGGAATAAGAGACTGCAGATGTTAATATATGCCTTTAAAAAAAATCCAACACGCACTACACAACAAGACTGCGTCAACGGCCTGTGAGTCATTGTATACTCAAGAGTTGACATGTTAGATCACACATACTTCATGTTTGATTGTCCATTAAGACAGCAATCAAGCATCAAAAGCTTTGAATTTTTCATATTTTACTGATGTCATACAACAGGCTGAGACTGGAAAACAACTTGTGCACCTATATATGGGGTCAGCATTATTGAAATTTTGGGCAAAAAAGGTTCATTATCTATTGAATCAATGTTTGAAGCACAGCTCATACAGAAGTCACAGCTGTGTGCTTGTGTGACCAACTTGAACCCGCTGTGAAATCTGTATGGGGAAATCTTTCGCTCACATGTGAAATACCTAATCCCATCGATTCCTATTAAAATGACTGAATTTTGCCCGTGAAAATTCCCAGAACAAAGGTAAATGTGTATAGCCTCTATGAATGCTAGTTTTCAGACTTCACAATATGAGCCCACTGAGATCTTGGGTAAAAGTAAAAAACTTTTTTGACATCAGTGGTCTTATTTCAGATTGTACAATATACATCTTAAAGCTTCTGCAATGGTTAACAGCACTGACAAAATTGTGTCATATTCCAACATCATTACTGACAAGAAACAATAAAGTGACAAGCAGGACTGTAGATACAAAATTATGTACGCTGTCAGAACTTTGTCCGAGGAAGAGATTAATAAACAATTCAATTTAATACTTTATGAGTCCTGGAATTAGTCTAGGACAGGAAAATTGTACTTTAGGCACAAAAGGCTAAAAGCAAAAACAGACTAGAACAGAGACAAATGTGATATAACATGTGACATAAATATCACATTTACCTGTAAATATAAAAATCCAACTATTCATGGTGTACACATTTAAATTTTATATATATATATATATATATATATATATATATATATATATATATATATATATATATATATATATATATATATATATATATATGGGGGGGGGGGGGGCTAGCGTTGGCCACCCCATTCGCAACTGCTGCCTCTGTCTCTTTTTTTCTTGAAAAGGATTGTGTTTATTTAGATGCAGAACGTCTTTATGACCACATCAAACGGAAGACGTTTCAGACACGCTCTAACTTTGCCTCCGCGCCAGGCGCGAGTCAAACGAGCACGGAAAAGATACTGTAGCCTGTAGCCTGTATCATTTCATATCAAACAGCGAAAGAAACTACGTGCATGCAATGTCCTAGTTATGCCGTCAGTTAAGGCATGAAGTTACCAAAAAGGCGATTAAAGCTGCCTTAAAACTGCGGTGCATGCATGCAATATGTTATATATGCGTCACATTTAAGAACATGTCTCTGAAATGGTTTTAAAAACTGTCCTGAGGCACCCCAGCACTGTCTCCCTCATCTAAAACACCCGATTCAACTCATCCGCTCATTAGTAGAGACTTTAAGACCTGAAGTGGGTCAGAAAAGGTAAAGAGAGTTGTGAGAAAATAAGACGCATGTCAGATCTGTGTCACGTTCAGCAGCAGCTATAGCAGGCAAATAAGCTAATAACCAGCCGCTGTGATGTCTATCAATCCAAGAACCAAGAAAAATAAATCAATAACTTTTATAGCTTTAAGGGGTTCATCTATATTTAATTTAGAATTTAGTGTTTGGTAAGTATTCATTTTCTGTATATTTCTGCTGAAGGGCACAAGTAGCTAAATATGTAATTTATTATAATAGGTTCATGTGATGATTGTTTTAAGTTCACTTAAATTAGAAGTTAAGTCTAATAAATGTTGAAATTACTGTTAATATAATGTTAATATACTGTAATGCTGACTGGCTACAGTCAATGGTTAAATATTCAGGGGAAAAAACTATTTTATAGAGACATCAGTAGTATTGATATCAGTGATGCTGGCCTTCAAACATGTTTTGTCGCGATTAATTTTAGAAAAACGTGCGATTAATTAGTTAATTTTTTTTAATCGATCGACAGCACTAATATATATATATATATATATATATATATACACCCACATATGCAATGCTCAAATATATAGAATTAATTTATAAAACAGTTACAGCTTAATGCTGCAGATGAAATCAGAATTAAGTATTCCAGAATTCTGTGTAGAAAATGTAGTTTTTTTTGGTGAGGGAAGTTTGATAATGCTTATGTTGAAAGTAGTGCTGTCAAACGATTAATCGCGATTAATCGCATCCAAAATAAAAGTTTTTGTTTACAAAATATAATGTATACTGTGTATATTTATTATGTATATATAAATACACACACATAGAGTATATATTTGGAAAATATTTACAAGCATTTACATGTTTATATTTATATTCATATAATTTATATTATAAATAAATATATTTAATATATAAACATAACATTTTTCTGAAATATATACATGCATGTGTATTTATATATACATAATAAATATACACAGCATACATACATATATTATGTAAACAAAAACATTTATTCTGGATGCGATTAATCGCGATTAATCGTTTGACAGCACTAGTTGAAAGGTTTGCTTTATCATCCTTTATGCACATGACTTTGACCAATTTACTCCACTTACTTATTTACTGTGCTTTATACGTCCAATTGAGTGGCAATATGGCTTTGAAGAGTTTGTGTTCTTATATTTATGATTCCCTGAGTGAGAATGCTTTAGTATAAGAATCCCAAAAATATCAAAGAGACTGAAAGCAAATGGGATATATTCACATGGTGTTTGATAAAACAGTGTCCTCTTCACATATGGAGCATGTTGTGTTCTAAAAACAGCTTGAAATCATTGCAACATTTTCAGTGTTATCCTGTACCACAAGCACTTTCAGTCCCTGCTGATCTTCGGTGGTCTATTTCCTTCTAGCTGTTCCTTGGTAAGATGCTCCTCATGTCCGAGAGCACCATGGATCTGTAGTTGCGCTCCAGCCCCTCCATGTACTCCAGGTAATTACTCACCCTGAAGCCGTGGATTGGTTCCTCCTGCAAGCGGGCAAAAGAAGCACAGATTTGATGAGCAGCGCTTGAGAGGGCCGGTTTGCAGAAGAGAGGTAGAATGGGCTTATAACAGCTTTAGAATAGATTGCGCTCAATCCGTTTCGATGAGAGTTTGATATTCTTGTTCCATTCTGGGCAGATCCTGATTATCTTGCACACAGAGTGGCTAAAATCACCCTGACAACTGCGTACTGCTGAATGAAATCATGCAAGATTTACACATTATAAATATTGTGCCAAATCTCACCGCCTACAGTAACAAAAGGCATTTATTAATGAAACAAGAGGTCGCTATGTGAGGAGTGGCTACACGCTCTGGTACTAAATAAACAATGCACCGCCTAATATACTCTGACATTTAGCTGGGGATAAATAATATTGTTTAGACGAAGCCAAATGAATTACATTTTGTTTACGATGAGTCAGCGAATTCAAGTCCTAAAGCTGTTCCTCAAGATACAAAAGGACACTGTGGTTCATGGTGAATGGATGAAAATGAGAGAAAGGATAATAAACCTTTATGAGTTTGCAGCGTTAAATAAAATATGCCTGCAGTGTAAGCAGTTTTGTGATATAACCGCAGACCACAACAGTTGGTATGGCAATGACAAACAAAACAGATAAACTCACAATGCTTTAAGAGCAAACAAAAAACTAATGACTGGAATAGTCTATTATAAAACAAACGATAAACACTTTTATCCACTGCTGATGAACGCTAGATAATGCCATACATTTTAATACGGAGCATGTTTATATACAACTGAATAGAGTCAGATAATAACTGACAATATGTAAAAAAGTAAACTAAAGAAAAATAGATAAAGATCTGGAATATGCAGCTCAGATGGCAGAAAGCTGGTCTTCTTCATCACAATTTTACATACAATTAGATTGTGTATGACCTATTGTAAGACGAAATCTCATTAACTGCAGCCTTTGGTGAATTTCACCCAAAAATGACTTGACACATTAATATGATGGATTCCATATTCAAACTTGGCATGTCGCAATTGGAGATACCAGAGGTGTTTAGTATCACTGATATCGAACCTGGTGTGATGAAGTTTGAATATTAAATGTTGGGCTCTTGTTGTACTGTATGTCAAAAAGCAGCTCAGAGATTCTGCTAAATATCTAATTTTGTAATGTGTAGAAGAACAAAAACTGAGATTTGAAACGACATGAGGGGGAGTAAATGACAGAATTCTCATTTTTCTTTTTGAGCTTCTTCACACCATTAATGACAGCTGTGGAGTAGCAAAACAACTACATAAAACCACAGAGCCATCAGGAAAAACGATTGTGAAAAGTCCAGATGTTTCCCTAAAGCTGAAAAAAGTCTTTCGCCTACAAAGCCATTCAAAACTAGAAAATGGCTGTACGCTGGTGTGTTTAAAATGAAACACTAAAAATGACATTTTAATTACAAGTACCCATTATCTAAAGACATTAAAACTATTCCGCTGCCTTTTGTTGCTGATAAAAACAAAGAAAAAAGGCCTAAAATGGGTCTGCAGGATGCTTTGAACTCACTATCCAGACTGTGTCATGGTTTTCAAAGTGTTGGATGTATTCGGCAGTGAGACAATTGCTTTTGAAATCCTGCAAACAAAGAATGACTTTAGTTGAGTTTGATTTCTGCAATGTTGAATCATCCAAAATGGATTCATTGCACATTTACTCTGGCACTCTGCTTCAGAGTGACATCAGGAGGGATTGTTACAAGTAATTTCCATCCAGATCTTTAATTTAGATGAAATATAGATAGGTTTTGTAATCTTGAGTATGTACAAATCCTCAGAAACCTTTCAGGAATTGTTTGAAACGCTTTCTCTATTGTACAGGGTGCACTGACACACACACACACACACACACAAAGACTGAAAAGTTTTAAACTTTTAAGGGTGAAACAAGGACAAGAGTGTGCTTAATCTGATTTACTGCAGACACGCTTGCACACTGTAAACCTCTGCGCTCTCTTTAAACAAGACCGGCTCAGGATTTTCTCACCTTAAAGGACTAGTTCAGCCAAAAATGAAAATTCTGTCATTATTTACTCATCCTCATGTCTTTCGAAATAGACTTTCTTTCCTCTGAGGAACAGTTTTGTGAGTTTATATGGTGCTGTTTTGTCCTTTTTGGAGCTTGACTGTTCCAGATCCCTATCCACTCTCTTTATGGAAACGAGCAGTGTGAACATTCAGCTAAACATCTCCTTTTGTGTTCCACAGAAGAAAGTCATACTGGTAGGGAACAACATCACATTTTTCATTTTAAAAAGTTATACTACACCTTAAGAAAGACCTGCAGGTCCTGCGTCTGTGTGTGCTGCAGGATATCCTGCTGCAGGTGACGGAGGGCAGAGATGCACATGTATACTTGGTAATCTGGTCCCATGATGACGCATGTGGCCACATAGTGACAGATCTCAGGCCAGTCCAGGTAGTTCCAGAAGCACTGACCAAGCCACTGAATACAGATCTGCATAACAGGTGGAAGGAGAAACAGAGTGAGGAAAGGAGAGAGAAAGCTAGAAAAGTAGTTTTGAGAAAATGCTATACTTGCACCATAAATTTTTTAAATCAATCGATGTGAGATGCTGGAAAAATAAATGAAAGATCAAAAACTTCTGAGTACTGAATTCTAACGTGATACACTCAAGGTCTGATGCAGTCTATTACCTGTTAGAATCATAATTAACTATGAAACAAATCAACTCACCACTTTCTTAATCAGCTTTTTTTTGTTGTTATTTTCCAGTAAAAATATCTTCATTTATTTGAGAAGTAAAATTGCAAGATATTTTTTTGAAAGAAATGAATGCTTTTAGAAATTGACAATAAAGGCACTAATATTGTTACAAAAGAATTTCTATTTTGAACTTTCTATTTATCAAATAATCCTGAGCATAAAATTGTATAAATAAAACATGAAACTGAAAATAGTTTTCACAAAAATCTTAAGCAGTAAGACATCAAAATTGAATGTAATAATAAGAAATATTTCTTGAGAAATTATTAGAATGATTTCTAAAGGATCTTGGAATAATGGCAGCTGAAAATTCAGCTTTACCATAAAATGATTAAGTAACACTGAAAATATATTAGATAGAAAACAGCTATTTTAAATTGTAATCATATTAATGTTATCACTGTATTTTGTTCAAATAAATGCAGCCCTGGAGAGCATGTAACAATTTTTTTTTCAAAAACATTACATAAGTTTGGAAAACAAGACAAAAAATGTATTTTGTGTGAATGACAGGAAAAATGTTCCTTGAGCTCATATAAATCAAGTGTCTTGAATCATAATATGCAGAAATCCCTTTCATCTACAGGGTTGATGTATTTCTATTTTGTTTCTGAGGTCATATAATCCTCCCTTGGAAGCTGTTCAATTATTCTGCGCTATCGTAGATGGCGTTCCAGTTCTGCCACGCGTACATGCCTCCTGTACATTCAGACCACTCCAGCAGGCAATTTATACAGCATCTGTGTCTCTCTTTCAGACACTCTTCCTGCTTTGTCTAGAATTCGAAACACTCTCCCCGAGTGCACAGACACGGACGCCCTCTATGATGGAGGTGACACTCAATTTAAAACAGAAAATCTTCTTTCCTTCAGTTTCTGTCCATTCAAAACTAGTTATAAGTTTCAGAACTTCAGGTATTTTTTGTAGCCACTGCAGAAGGTTTTCTGCATTATTACTAAGCTGTGTAAAAGTTCCCACACCGATGACCTTCAATCATGTATTGACTGCAGCCTTTAGCAGATCAATACTTCTGTCTGGTATAAATAACATTCCTGTCATAACATCTATTATGGACTGAAGTGAAAGCTACATACATATTTTACCATGTATTACCCGAGACACTATGGAATATTTGTATTGTTAAAAACAGTTCATCCAAATACATTTTTTCAGGATTTTTTGATAAATAGATATAATAAAATATATTTGATATCAAATTTTTTTGTAACATTATAAATAGCTTTACTGTCACTTTTGACCAATTTGAGATTTTAAATGTACTTACCAATTTTAAAATGTACTTAAAATGACAATTACTGTAATCTTCCTCTGTGTTTTAGTGTAACAGTTTGATTTGTAATGTAAGAACAAAAAGGTGAACAAAAATTTTACTGATGCTACTGAATTCTTAAACCTTGTTTCAGCAATAAACACATTTTTTATACAGGAACACTTCTTGTTTTCATGTGTCCTTAAAAAGAATAGAAACATGTTGCGACGGAAAATTTGAAGCTTATTGCTTAAAGTATTTTTAGATTTTTTAGATGGGTCTATGTGTATGTGTTTTAATAATTTAAAAATGCTCTTTTTTCTTTTTGGCTCTTTTTTATATACAGGTGCATCTCAATAAATTACAATGTCGTGGAAAAGCTCATTTATTTCAGTAATTCAACTCACATTGTGAAACTCGTGTATTAAATAAATTCAATGCACACAGACTGAAGTAGTTTAAGTCTTTGGTTCTTTTAATTGTGATGATTTAGGCTCACATTTAACAAAAACCCACCAATTCACTATCTCAACAAATTAGAATACTTCATAAGACCAATAAAAAAAAACATTTTTAGTGAATTGTTGGGCGTCTGGAAAGTATGTTCATTTACTGTATATGTACTCAATACTTGGTAGGGGCTCCTTTTGCTTTAATTACTGCCTCAATTCGGTGTGGCATGGAGGTGATCAGTTTGTGGCACTGCTGAGGTGGTATGGAAGCCCAGGTTTCTTTGATAGCGGCCTTCAGGTCATCTGCA
>JAFVLL020019352.1:42400-57400 GCA_021397915.2 Tor tambroides
TATTTTGCTCAAATAGCGTTATAAAAAGCGTATTTTTCAGGCTAGATCAGCCAGTGCGCATGCGCAGTCCTAGGCGCACGTCTCAGAACGCTGACTGTTTCTATAGCAACCGGGACTTCTAACGGCAGCTGCAGTGACGCGCTGACTTTCCCGATTAGCGATTGGCTCTTTTGCTCAGAAGGCGGGGCTTCCAGCGATTGAGCGGCCATATTGAGCGTTGCATTTTTCCCCATTCAAAACAATACGAGTGACATGTCTCGGGTATTCTATAGTCTTTGATAGAGTCAGATAATAACTGACAATAAGTGAAAAAGTAAACTAAAGAAAAATAAAGATCAAGAACTGGAATATGAAGACAGAGCCTTGGTCTTCTCCTTCACAATTTCACATACGATTAGATTACATATGACCTACTGTAACATGACCTATTATAACATCTCATCAACTCCACCCCAAAATTAATTCACCTTCAAGCCAGTCCAAACTTGTAAGAATTACTTACTTTCCAGGAACACAAAATTAGATACATCAGTACCAGAGGTGCGTAGTATCACTGATGTCAAAATTGGTGTGATGAAGTTTGAATACTAAATATTGGGCTTTTGTTGTATGTCAAAAAGCAGCTTGGAGATTCTGCTAAATATCTAATTTTTGTAATGTGTAGAAGAACAAAAACTGAGATTTGAAATGACATGAGAGGGGGGTAAAAGATGACAATTTTCCTTTTCCTTTTTGGGCTTCTTCACACCATTAATGACAGCTGTGGAGTAGCAAAACAACTACATAAAACCACAGAGCCATTAGGAAGAACGATTATGAAATGTCCAGATGTTTCCCTAAAGCTGAAAAAAAGTCTTTCGCCTACAAAGCCATTCAAAACTAGAAAATGGCTGCACACTGGTGTGTTTAAAATGAAACACTAAAAATGACATTTTAATTACAAGTACCCATTATCTAAAGACATTAGAACTATTCTGCTGCCTATTGTTACTGATAAAAACAAAGAAAAAAGGCCTAAAATGGTTCTGCAGGATGCTTTGAACTCACTAGCCAGACTGTGTCATGGTTTTCAAAGTGCTGGATGTATTCGGCAGTGACAGACAATTGCTTTTGAAATCCTGCAAACAAAGAATGACTTTAGTTGGGTTTGATTTCTGCAATGTTGAATCATCCAAAATGGATTCATTGTACATTTACTCTGGCATTCAGCTTCAGAGTGACATCGGGAGGGACTGTTACGAGTAATTTCCATCCAGATCTTTAATTTAGATGAAATATAGATAAGTTTCGTAATCTTGGATATGTACAAATCCTCAGAAACCTTTCAGGAACGGTCTGAAATGCTTTCTCTATTGTACAGGGTACACCGACGCATACACGAAGACTGAAAAGTTTTAAACTTTTAAGGGTGAAACAAGGACAAGAGTGTGTTTAATCTGATTTACTGCAGACACGCTTGCACACTGTAAACCTCTGTGCATCCTTTAAAACAACACCGGCTCAGGATTTTCTCACCTTAAAGGACTAGTTCAGCCAAAAATGAAACTTCTGTCATTATTTACTCACCCTCATGTCTTTCGAAATAGACTTTCTTTCCTTATATGGTGCTGTTTTGTCCTTTTTGGAGCTTGACTGTCCCAGATCCCCATCCACTTTCATTAAACGGAAACGAGTAGTGTGAACTTTCAGCTAAACATCTCCTTTGTGTTCCACAGAAGAAAGCCATACTGGTTTGGATTGAGGATGAGTAAATGATATATTTTCATTTTAAAAAGTTATACTGCACCTTAAGAAAGACTTGCAGGTCCTGCGTCTGTGTGTGCTGCAGAATATCCTGCTGCAGGTGACGGAGGGCAGAGATGCACATGTACACCTGGTAATCTGGTCCCATGATGACGCATGTGGCTACATAGTGACAGATCTCCGGCCAGTCCAGGTAGTTCCAGAAGCACTGACCAAGCCACTGAATACAGATCTGCATAACAGGTGGAGCGACAAACAGAGTGAGAAAAAGAGAGAGAGGGCTAGGAAAGTAGTTTTGAGAAAATGCAACGTTTGCACCATAAATGTTTTAAATCAATCGATATGAGATGCTGGAAAAATAAATGAGAGTTCAAAAACTTCTGAGTATCGAATTCTAACATGATGGCCTCAAGGTCTGATGCAGTCTATTACCTGTTAAGAGTCATAATTAACCACAAAACAAATCACCACATCACTTTCTTAATCAGCTTTTTCGTTATTTGCCAGTAAAAATATCTGTGAAACTGCAAGATATTTTTTTTTTGAAAGAAACAAATACTTCGATTCAGCAAAGACGCATTCAGTTTGAGTGCCAATGAAGACTTTAATGTTACAAAAGAATTTCTATTTTAAATAAATGCTGTTCTTTTGAAGAATCCTGCATAAATAAAACATGAAAAATAAGAGTTTCCACAAAAATATTAAACAGTAGGACATCAAAATTGATGGTAATAATAAGAAACATTTCCAGAGCTGCAAATCAGCATATTAGAATGATTTCTGAAGGATCCTGGAATAATGGCTTCTGAAAATTCAGCTCTACCATAAAAATGTAACATTTAAAATATATTAAATAGTAAACAGCTATTTTAAATTGTAATAATATTGATGTTATTACTGTATTTTTATCAAATAAATGCAGCCCTGGTTTTTCAAAAATATTAGAAAATTTGACTGACCTCAAACCTTTGAACAGCACCAAAAAAAAAAAAAAGTTTACTTTTGACTTAAATCTTGTTTTAAATATAAATCTAACAAAACTATGTGGTATATGCTTATAATGGTATTTTCACTGGAAAACAAGACAAAAATTATTTTGTATGAATGACAGGAAAATGTTTCTTGAGCTCAGACAAAAAATAAATCAAGTCTCTTAAATCATAATATGTAGAAATCCCTTTCATCTACAGGCTTGATGCATTTCTGTTTTGTTTCTGTGGCAGTGAACTAAGTTCAGGTCATATAATCCTCCCTTAGAAGCTGTTCAATTATTCTGTGGTATCTTAGACGGCGTTCCAGTTCTGCCACGCATACATGCCTCCTGTACGTTTAGACCACTCCAGCAGGCAATTTATACAGCATCTGTGTCTCTCTTTCAGACACTCTTCCTGCTTTGTCTAGAATTCGAAACACTTTCCCTGAGTGCACAGACACGGATGCCCTCTATGATGGAGGTGACACTCAATTTAAAACAGAAAATCTTCTTTCCCTCAGTTTGTGTCCATTCAAAACTAGTTATAAGTTTTAGAACTATGGGTATTTTTGTAGCAACTGCAGAGAGTTTTTTTGCATTTTACTCAGCTGTGTAAAAGTTCCCACACCGATGACCTTCAATCATGTATTGACCGCAGCCTTTAGCAGATCAGTACTTCTGTCCGGTATACATAATTTTCCTGTCACAACATCTGAAGAGAAAGTTTTTTTTTTTTTTTTTTTTTAAACACATTAATGGTCACATTTATATATCATATAAAGGGTCTTTTTTTTTCTTCCCATGGCTCAAGTAGTATCTCTCATGAACTCATGTGACATGTGTATATATAAACAGAAATAATAGCATATATGTGACCCTGGACCACAAAAGCAGTCTTAAGTCGCTGGGGTATATTTGTAGCAATAGCCAAAAATACACTGTATGGGTCAAAATTATAAATTTTTCTTTTATGCCAAAAATCATTAGGATATTAAGTAAAGATCATGTTCCATGAAGATATCTTGTAAATTTCTTACCGTACATATATCAAAACTTCATTTTTGATTAGTAATATGCATTGCTAAAAGCTTCATTTGGACAACTTTAAAGGTGATTTTCTCAATATTTTGATTTTTTTGCACCCTCAGATTCCAGATTTTCAAATAGTTGTATCTCAGCCAAATACTGTCCTATCCTAACAAACATACATCAATGGAAAGATTATTTATTCAGCTTTCAGATGATACATAAATCTCAATTTTGAAAAATTGACACTTAAGACTGGTTTTGTGGTCCAGGGTCACATATTTGAAATAGAATTATTATTAATGGCTTTATTGTTACCTTTGGCCAGTTTGAGTTAATGCATATCTCCCTTCACTTTGCTTTCCCTTCACATCACGCTAAAGTAAAAAGAGGCAATAAACACAACATTTTTGTATACAGGAACACTTCTTGTTTTCATGTGTCCTTAGAAAGAAGAGAAACATGTAGCTCAGGAAGATTTTAAGCTTATTGCTTAAAGTATTTTTATAGTTTTAGATGGGTCTATGAGTATGTGTTTTGATAATTTAAAAATGCTCTTTTTTCATTTTCCCTCTAATATATATATATATATATAAATACCAAAAGCATCTTTCATTCGAACAACAGTAGTGAATTTCAGGCGCACAGAGAAATACATTTTTAGTCATGTCAGAGGAATTATACAAGATCCAGGCCTATTGAAAGAGATCAAAGGATAAAGAATAAAAATATACATAAATAAACTAAATGCAGAAAACCCAGTTACTCTTCAATATGTTTGTCCTTGACTGCTAGAAAAAGGTCATATCTGACTCAATCTGACAGAAGACTTGAGGCAGAGCTTTGAGATCATGCATATAAACCCCAGAGAGAGTGTAGCGTTGAGTAATCACTGCATTTGTCTATGAAGATTGTCAGTCATTCAGGTCATAGCAGAATGTCCTTGCATCTTTATATTTCTACCCTGGCAGAGTCACACTCATTCACCCAGCGATCACAATTCACACCGTCAATGATTTAACTCCCACAGAGATTTGTGATGAAGTAACATATGATGAGCTTAAATACAGAACATCCTGTTGGACATTGTCTGTCTTTTTTTTTAACAATGCTTTCATTAAATGCAAACCTTAAAGCTTCTTTTTTGCTCACAATAGATTGATAAACAATTCTCCTTACAAATTTGGGAAGACGGTTGCTGCTCTGGAACACTAAAAATACCAGATCTGCTACACAAAATGCATACAGGTTGGGAAGTCTGCTTGGTTATTTACCAACAGAGAAGACTGGAGTGAAGTAATTAAAAATTAAGTACTTAAAACAGCACCTGAGAAGGAGTGAAGCCAGACATCCTGAAGGCAGAAAAAACCAGAGGAACCTCGGCCTTGAGCAACATCTCGACGTAATGAGCGGTGCAAGAGTAGATGGGATGAATGCCCGACTGGGCGATCTCTATAGGCAGATGTACCTAAAAACACACAAAAAAAAATTCCATAAAAGTATAAAGATGCATTGCGCAAGGTGCAGTGTATATGATTCTGAGATGCATTAGTTTTTACGTGTCGTGACTGATCATGAAGTGCAAATGAGATTTGAGAACTCTGCAAAGGGCAAGATCTTCAGTAAATAATGACTTTATTTTAGTCTGTTCTTCACACAAAGCTATGATATGACTTCAGAAGACTTGTACATAAACACAAAACCTCTTTTATGATGCTTTTCCCCTATTTCTGGAGTGAAAATCCCCTTTTCATTTTTATTGAAAATAGAAACATTATGCAAAATATCCCCATTTGTGTTCTCCAGGAGAAACAAAAGTGTATGACTACGGCATGAAGGTGAGTAAATAATGACAGAACTGTTCCTTTAAGAGTTCTGTCCACCATGGAAAACAACAGAACACCACACATGCTAATGACACGACCAAGCTTTTATTAGCTGCCTCTGCAACTTCCTGTTTAGAGAGGACTGTGACAAATGTGAGGGCTGCGTCTTCTCTTTTTCCTGATTGTCATCATTGTCTCTCAGCTAAATGATTTACATGCACGGCCACTCTGACAGCACAGAAATATGGAACTGTAATCAGAAAACTCGTATGTGTGTGTGTGTGTGTGTGTGTGTGTGTGTGGAGCATTATCATATCCCGCACATATTTTTACAGCTGAAACGCTATTAACTGAGCTCTGTTTACTATCCGCTGTTCTGAGAGAGAGAGAGAGAGAGAGAGAGAGAGAGAGAGAGAGAGAGAGAGAGAGAGAGAGAGAGAGAGAGAGAGAGAGTGAGAGAGACTGCTCTATCCAAATTTTATGGGAACCACTGTAATGACTATTGCCCCAGTAATATCATGATATCCAGCATTTCCTCCCAGTATTAACTTTTCCTATGCAAATGGAGATTAGAATGATAATGCAGGTCAAAATGCTGAATTTTGTTTACGGCACATGGATATGAAAGCTACAAAAGCATATACATAATATAAATTCAGAACATTACTAAACATGAGAGGGATGCAGCTGTTATTAGTACTACAAAATTGCAACATGGGCTAAGCTTAAGACATTTAAAGGAATAGTTCACCCAAAACACAGCAAGACTGCTTTTATTTAATCAAAAATATAGTAAAAACAGCAATATTGTGAAACATTATTACAATTTAAAACAACTTTTATATTTTATATTAATATATTTTAATATGTAATTTATTCCTGGCAAAGCTGAGTTTTCAGCAGCCATTAGACTTGAGTGTGACATGATCCTTCAGAAATCATTTAAATATGTTGATATGCTGCTCAAGAAACATCATTTATTATTAACAATGTTAAAAACAGTTGTGCTGCTTTTTTTCCAGGGTTCTTAAATTTGATTTTTTTGGGCAACCTACAACTTTAACTTGCTACCCCAGCAAGTATTAAAGGTTGACATGAATGAGAAGAGAGAACTGATACAGGATGTAACTCACAGAGCTGTGCAGTCTTGGGGGCCACAGGAAGGCAGACGGCAGCAGACGGGAGAAACGCAAGAGCAGACTCAGAGAACGACCCACGTCACCATGCATGAGCAGAAAAACTGTGGAGGCAAACCAGTCGTGACCAGGAAAACCACCCTGAAAACAGGCTGACAGTTGGGTCAAGGAATCTTCAATACATTCTAGAGGTTGACCTATTTTTTCCAACAGCTACAATGCCAAAATAGTGGCCAAAAAGTATTTAAACATTAAAGTCATTGATCTCGAGTGAGTAAGTGATCTCAAGGTGATTTTTAGTAGATGAAGTCTAGAAGTGTCCTAGCAGATCATTAATATGTTCCACTAATGTTTAACAATAACTTGATCAATTATTTTTGATCACATAAATGCAGCCTTGGTGAGAATAACTTTTTTTTTTTTTTTTCAAAAAAATCATGAAAAAATTCTACACCCTAAATGTCTGAATGACAGTCTTTGTATTGTTTTATCATTTAAAACCTAATGAAAACTCTCCAAAAGTGTACTTGGGCTATATTTCTTTAAAATGAATGCCATTTGGATTAATAATTTGTTATATAATGCAAAGACATTCCTAATTTTTTTTTAAAATGGCTTGCGTATCCAATTATGTTTTGCCACTAATTATTCAAAAAAAAAAAGAAAAAGTGTCCCATCAGTGGACGGTGGTAGATTTTGGAGCAACTATTTGACTAATGCATATCTGATACTAAACTTTTACCTATAAAAGGAAAACAGCAAGAAGAAACTTAAAATGGCATTCAGCTTATTATGATTAGTGATTCATCCACATTAACATTAATCAATACGTGGTCTACAGCATATAAGAATATTGTGCACAGTCAAATGGAACGTCAGAATATTTGCAATAATTTGCATGTCGCTTGACTAATATTATAATTTGCTCTTAACGGCAAACAAATATAAACAACATTATTGCGCACGCGCTTCGTTTGTAGCCGGCGACACTAACCAGACCGATAAACAAACACAGACCGGAAGTTAACTTCGGGCCAGGCGCGTGAGCCCGATGAAACTGTCTATAAAGTGTATTGAGAAGGATACAGAGCTCAGAAGTGACACTGACTCGTTGTTGAGAGAGGAACTCCTGACAGTGCTTGAGCAGAAGACACAGATCCTGCTCCGAATCTTCTCTCAATAGCTTTAGGAACTTGCCATAACTACGCGCGCGCACACACACACACACACACACACACAAACACGCACTGTTTTACATGGCAGCTTCATTTAATACCCCATTCAATAGGACCTTGCTAAACAAAGGTGAAAATACATTGTTAAAATGTTCTTCCCCAGACACCAACTTACGGACATATACATAATTAGAAATTTCTCAAGGCAACACTTCTTGACTAATAAGAACAAATTTCGCAACCGAATTAAATTCAGTTTTATCACGCATGTACAGTCTCTCCCTGGGAAACGGCACCAAATGAAGGTTAACAGAGAGTTACAATTATCCCAATGTGCTGAGCACTAGAATGCATTGCCTGATTACAGTCATTGTGGATTGCCTTAAGACAAAATATCTAAATGAGTTCATATTGAGTTTAACTAGTGTGCTGACATACCACAGAATGCCTGTGGCTTTCAGTGAAGCTGAAATCATTTCTGAATATTCACACTGCAAAAATCACTTTCCTAATCAGTATTTTTGTCCTGTCTTCCAGTACAAATATCTAAACATTTTTAAAGCAAAATACATGTATTAATAATAATTACATTGTATTACTTTCATGATAATAATACTATATAATAAATGTAATATTCTGTAATATCAGGGTTTCAGCATGTTTTATGAAGGCAAATTTAACAGTTTTTTTAAAACAGATCTCAATTACTTTTTAAATTCATTAAAAAGAAATGGTTAACCAGAATATGGAAATAATTAATGAAAATAGAATATGAAAATAACTGTACATTCTGGCCATAGTGTAAAAAGTTCTTGCTCCACATTTTGTCTTGGTTTTCCAATAGATACATTTATTTCAGAAGCAAAACAACTGAGAAATCTGAGAAACTGATCAAAATAAAGCGAGTTTAATAAAAAATAAAAATCTGCCAATGAGCCAATAAGTAATTCAAAAGAAAAACTACTTTTCATACCTCATTGACAGATGTTCGTTTTTGCATCAAGCATCACTTCATTTTGTTGAACTCGCTTTATTTTGTGCACTTTTGATGTTATTTATTGCAGTGCATGCAACATTTAATGCCATGATGACTATGAATTCAAGACTTTCTGCTTCGATGTCAGACCTTTTTAAGACCCTGTATATAATACGTAATACATTTTTAGTGTTTTAAAAAGAAATTGTTTTAACAAAGCACTTCAACAACAATTCACAAACCTTAATCCTAGCATGAAGCTTAGCCTGGATATGGCATATACATTACCTGAGGGATATCCCCACACCTAACTGCTCCACAGAAGACAGGCTTCGAGTCTTTACACTGTGGTCCACCACTGAAACCAAAAAAAAAAAAAAAAAAATTTTAAAAAATACATCCCATTTGCACCTCCTCTTCAAATACCCATTTCATTTCAGTAAATGGAGCAGAGAGTAGCAAAAGAGCACTGCAAAATGTGCTGTTAAATAATACATTTTCATTTCAGCATCGGCTTACCCACAAATCAACATCAGCTGCGTGATCTACATTCATCATGCTTAAGAATGGCCTTAATTGAGCGAATGCCCTTGGTGAGACGGAAATGGGCCCACTGATATAATTATGGGGCCATTCCTCTATCCTCATTAATATAACAACAATGTCAGGATTGTAATGATGACATAATGCAGATAGATGTGCACCTTGTGAAGTCACTGGTCTTGACTGGCTGGCAAATGAACCAATAGGAGAGAAGGGTTTAGGCGGAATGACAAATCATACTTCCTACTGCTCACATCAGTCAGCAATTATGACATGAACGGCTAAGTGAGATGAAGTGTGACAAGTCACCCCTACTCCTCTGCTAAATGAGAAGGGAGGATACAGACCTAGAGGCAGACGAAAGGAGGAAACGAATGCTAAAGTAACATGACACCATAATATTTGTCATGTCAGGCATCCATAGATATACCCATATATCCTACTTGGGAAGTTTTGGGGATTGAGAAATCTGATTCATTTTTGTAAATTCTCATCAATTAAGCTATCATTCAAAACTTTACCCAGAAGCTGCATTTTATGTCTACTTTCTATAGTAAAATAAATATTTACTAAAGTATTTAAATAAGAGAAACATTTTCACTCGTAGTCTACGACTCCGGACTTCATGAATGAAAGAAGATGCTTGTCATTAAATTAAAAGTTCACGAGCTTGCCAGAACCCAAACCACTAATAATCTCCAGAGTTAACTGACCCCTGACCCTCACCATACTTAAAAACGAGTTATCAAAGACTTTCAAAGTATGAAAACTTTAACTCTCTGACACTGAATAAAAAAGGTGATGTTTTGAGAGGGTAGACGACGTTTTGAAAGATGTTTAATTGATGTCATGGAGTCAAATACAAAGCAAAATAATCATAAATTTCAAGGTTTATTATAAATATTAAAACAATAATAGGTTGAGAGGGGTGTGAATTTTGTCAAATCATTCTTTTGAAGCAGTCACATTACTCAAGCTCAAGCCAGCAGATATTCCTTGCAGCTGGGATTTAAACAAAAGAGCATGACCACTATTATTTCTGAGAACCATTATGTTTAATAAATGAAAACCCCACAGAGCCTCAACTATTCGCCCATTTTCTAAATAATTCTCCTTGCATGAATGGAAAGCTGACAAATCTCGTCCAGATGGATTACAATGAGCATACCATGGTGAGCTAACAGCATGTCCTAACCAGGTGTGATGCAGAAAGATTCAAGCAGAAAGCAAATTTTTTAAATCACAATCACCTCCAATCAGAAAATATTTCATGTTTAATGTATAGTTATGAGAAGCAGGACTTATTTAAGCAATAAGGTACGAGAGGCCGTGCTGTGTCGTGAATAAATCACGGCTGAAGGGCGTTGTTAGCACGACGCGAAGCGGAGTGCCTGCAACCCCTTCAGCCGTGATTTATTCACGATACAGCACGGCCTCTAAAATACCTTTATGCTTTTATAAAACGGTTAAAAAATATTAAAACCCAAAATTTATGTATTGAAATGTTACTTTTTTGAAGCAAGTTCGTTAAATGTTGTCCCTTCCGCTAAAAAATAGATCCTGACAGCAACAGTAAACGGCAAGAGAATGTTCCGAACATGCCTCTCATCTAATGGAGCTTAAATAAAAACAGAGAATAGGAGCTCTTATCATCCGCTGTGTCATTTATTTTTTTAACACCATATATGATATTTTCTCACACACATACATCTGCTTATCTCTCAGCATGAGAAAACGTCTGTTTTCCGTCTTTTAGTTTTAAAACAGACCGATTCGCGGCACAGCGCGAGTTTGCAAGAGTCATTACAATGTAAACTGATGGTCATACAGAATCATACCTGAAACAGAAAACTAATAAATTCAGTAATATTCCCTCCTCACTTCGGAAACTGTAGTATTTCACACAGATGCGCGCCACACACATGGCAACATATCTCCGCCTGAGAAGCGTTTATTTAGACAGGGGAAGGGCGGGGTCTCAAAATTAAAGATAAAAGTTGCAACATAACGCCAGCAGGGGTCACTCATACTTCATTAAATAAATAGCAAGCTACCACATAATACATTAAACAGTTTTGATGCTATTGATTGTTTATGTTGCTAAGGGTGGTTGCTAAGGGTGTTGCTCAGTGATACACAGAACGGTTGGGTGAAGCGGTCATAGCCGTGCTGTATCGTGAATAAAACACAGCTGCTGACCAATCAGAATCGAGGAATGGAA
The DNA here is from genome assembly GCA_021397915.2 of Tor tambroides. Taxonomy (NCBI): domain Eukaryota; kingdom Metazoa; phylum Chordata; class Actinopteri; order Cypriniformes; family Cyprinidae; genus Tor; species Tor tambroides. The sequence continues at coordinate 54,020 of JAFVLL020019352.1, forward strand.
CTAACCGTTTTATAAATTCATATATACCTGTGTGTGTTTTTTTATTCCATATACGCCCCCTGAAGTGAATGATGTCTCTGTTAGCTGTCTGCAAGTTGGTCACATAAATAAAAAAAAATCCTTTCATTAAACATTAAAGTGCTGTTGACTGACCTTTATATTCTGCCGGTGGAAAGAAGCAGTCGGTGGATGAAGATGAGAGATGCAGCACGACCCTCTCCAACAAATCAGCAAGTACTGTGAGAGAAAAGAAACGTGAACGGTCAAGGCAATTTCCTGTGAATCAAATCTCCAGCAAAAGAGCCTCTTTCATATAAGGAGTAGATGCTAGAGAAATCAAAGAATGTCTTGAGCCACAGTACATCGAGTTTAAATACAGATCTTTCATGAGAAAGTTTACTTATAATCTCATTTCGTTAGTGCTGCATGTATTTTCGTGTTTGTTGAAATGCATAACTCCAACAATGTTTAAAACTGACTGTTTTATCACTTTAAATTAAGACACAAAAGCCTAACAGAGTGTTACATGGAATCAGACATTGGCAGGCATGGGAGTAACAGCATGTATTATGAAACTGGCCAATGTTAAACATTCACAACAGAAAGAAATCCTTGAGTTACTTTACTATTTTAAACCAGAAAAACACACACAATGATTTAAAGGATTTTACAGTTCTATTATTAATATACTATTGTCTTTAATTCCTGTGGAAATCTAAAGGCAAATTTAAAGAAAAAGGCACATACAGTAATAGACATCAAGGAACACTATAAATAAATGCAAATAACTTTGGTCTAAAAAGCAAGTGTGCACTTCACATTGTAAACAATCTATTCTGCATTTACAGAAACTGGTCTTGCAGACTTAGAGATCCTGAATACATAGTTTTATAAATAAAAGTTGGAACATATAATGCAACAGAGCTGTTTTGAATTTAAAAGGGTCAGTCATATCATGCATTTTTTATCATTTTATTTGTTTTTCCTCCAGCCCACTTTTAATTTGCCAAAGCAGTCATAATTTAGTTTTTTTACGACTATTTTCCACTATCTCTCTGACCCTTAAAATTAAACAGGCCGTTTTGTGCTGTTGTGCCTTTAGGTCCTCTATGTAAATGCCCTCTTTGCATGTGAAATGAGTAACAACACTGACTCACGAGCTGCGGCTTTGCTGTCAAACTCGATATAGTTTGTGCTACCCCATTCGTCAACAACAGCCTTTTTGCAAAGCCTGCATTACATTATGAAAGATCACGAAACAATTTGCTCTGAAATTTGCTGTTGAAAAGAACAGAACTGTAGTAGGATAGGATAGCTGCTGAAAAGGATGGGATATTGTTCATTCTTCTGACGTTAAGAAGAAGGGTCTGCGTCTGAGACCCTCTTAGTAGTTATCCTACTTCATCCGTATTACCTCACTGTGACCGGGCAAACATATTGTTTCAAACAGATATCTGATTTCTCATTTTGACCCCTTTAAATGCAGTAAAACTTCAGTATAAGATTAGAGAAGCTGGGCATCTTGCTGTGAATTTCAGACAGAGCTGAATGTGGGTCATACCATATCCAGTGAGAGTGTTTGACTTTGTAGCCATGATCTTGCAGAACTGTCTCCTGCAGTCATCCATCCAGCTAGCATCTCTCTCAGTTTCTTTAGACGAGGCCAAGAAAGCACTGATCTCTGACTCTGAGAAGAAACAGGCACAGTGTTCTTTTTTTTAACAGTCAAAATGATTGTCTTCTGGCAAAAACATTTGAACACAGTACACAACTAATTCATTTACTGATTTCATGCCCTATGGCAATCTGTGACTTTTGACTTGTAACTACTAACTGTATAACTTCTTGGCCTTCAAAATAACAATATAATGTCTCATGCCTAACATTTAAAGACAGACCGAAATAAACAACACTGAGGCACTGAATAAGGACTCATCCACATAGTGATGCTTCTTCCTAAAGGAAGAGTGTTTACTAGGCATTAAGAACCTCTAGTCCCAATTTATTGAGCTGGAAAAAGCCGTCACACTAAAATAAAGATGTATCGCTGTAACAGTAAAGAAGAGAAATGAGTCTGTCATAAAGAGAGAATGTGTCCTTGAAGATACTACAGAGTAGAACCATGTAAAACACTGAATTAAACTAATGGTTAAATAAGGGAATTGCTTTCATAAATTACAAAAATATCACATAGTACACATATATATAGTAGTTCTTACCCTGTTTAGGGCGGGGAGTCTTGGGCACGTCAAGAATGTAATATTTAGGCAGAGGGTATGTAGACACCATTGGCCATGGGTAAGGGTCATTCCCCTAAGGGACAGATGGGACACTTTCCATAAATATGGTATGCTGTGGTTTCCCATTATTATTTTTTTAAGCTGTAGAAGGCAAAATCTAATGATTTATTAGCAATGTTAAACTATTAATGTATATAACAAAATTGTACAATGTAATTTTGGGCATATTCTGTTGAACTGATATTTAATGTGTTGTAGAAAAAGTTAAGTTAAGCAGCTGTTTTCAATATTGGCAATAATAAGAAACATTTTTGAGCACCAAATTAGCATATTAGAATGATTTTTAAGGATCATGTTATACTGAAGAAGACTGGAGTAATGATGCTGAAAATTCAGCTTTCCCATCACAGGAATAAATTATATTTCTCACAATACAGTAATAACTGTTTTACTGTGTTTATGATTAAATTAATGCAAACTTCATGAGCTTAAGAAACATTCAAAAACATCAAAAAATCAGTAGTGTAGTAACTGTAGTGTATTAAAATTATTTTAATTTCACTCTCATTTTAATTTGCTAAAACATGACACTCACAGTAGCTGTATTATAGCTGTGAGCACAACACTGGTTACTACATAAACATTTTTTTTAAATGTATGGGGAAAATACATTTATCAATATCTTCACACCAACCTTTGGTCCAAAACAAGCCAGACACTAGTACTGAACGACAGCTTACTCAGGGAATTCAGTCTGACCTCCTAATGTCTTTTTTTTTTCTAAAAGCAACCCCTTTTTTTCCATTGCTACAATAATAAATATTTATTGCAGCTTCAAATCAAGAATCTAATTTCAGTATAAAACTACAGAATAACACACAAGGACTTTGTTTGTCAAACACAAAAGTGTGCAGGTTTATTTTTAGTTCCAGTCGCTGGAATCACCTAAAGATGTGTTGAGTCATCAACCAGAGCCTCATCCTATATGTCACGAATGTCAAATTCTGTCATCACTCAGACTGTCACATATGCATCTACTGCCTTGTTTACAAATCTCTTTACATTAAAACAGAGGCTTTATCTGCAAAGCTCTTTTTAGAAGCATAATATTTGTTTCCTCGCATGATTCCTGAGATATCTG
>JAFVLL020019353.1:0-16996 GCA_021397915.2 Tor tambroides
TATGCGAGTGATTTACTGATTTAATGTGCTAGCACGTTTGTATTTCTTCTTCGCTGCTCTCAATAGTGGTTGCTTGTGGCAACATGGCACAGCTTTCTGTGTTTGCATTCTGAGCAGCGAAGAAGAATTAATTTCCGATTTGCAGCGTTAAGCAAAGCTAGCGCGCACAACTATAGGTCTTGTTTAATAAAATGGTATCGGATCGGTACATGGGTTCAAGTACTCGTCGATACCGATGCCAGAATTTTTTGTGGTATCGGAGGAATTTCCGATACTAGTATCGGAATCGGAACAACCCTACTCCATGTTGCCATATCCATCTATTATTTTCTTTTTTGGACTTGTACTTTCCACTTAATTTGGCCCTTTAGAAAGTTAATATAGTGGGAAGTTGCAGTTTAGGATCAGCAATATTTTTATCTTATCTTATTTGAAATAGGATTTGAAATAATTTCGGTTTTTATAGCAATATCTGGCAACACTGCATCGCCTGAAATTAAACTGATAGTAAACAAAAAAGACCATGGACAGGTTATTGCTGACAGGATGGCACATTCGGTAAGGGAAATGCGAAAAAATATCATGATATTATCTGTCAGAAACGTTATCAATTCTGCCAAAAATCTACACAGACCTTTAGAACAAGTAGGTTACAGAATGAAATGAAATAACCTACGCAAACACTAGCGATGAATAAGTCTATACTGTGTGATTCAGATTTAGTTACATTTTCACAAATCATGCTAAAAACATTCATAAGAGCACTAGACAAACTTATCATCTATATAGCAATGATTATTAATGAAAACTATAACAGTAATATGTATTATTGCATGATTACATTACATTTAGTCATTTAGCAGACACTTTTAAAGCAACTTAGAAATGAGGATATTAATAAACAACCGATAAAATTATCCACCCCCAACACGTAGTAAAATATTGACACATTTTGATGCAATAAATATGGTATAATTTAAGTGTTCATCCCACCAAAACAGAGAAAACAACTTTCACAAACATCTACATCTGTCTCTTTTAAATTGTTAGTGTATATAATGAGATATTTGTAGGGGTTATTATAGCACAGTTCCCCCCACCCCACCCCAGAGCTCACTAATTTACAAACCCTGGCAACGGCCGTGGAGCGAGGTACGTCTTGACTCATTCGTGTTGCCAGATCTTGCTATTAAAAACATCAAAATAAGAACAAGCCTATAGCAAACTTAAATCCAAACGCATTATATCTTGGAAATAAGCCACATACCAAAATACCAACCTGCACCTGCCTGCTTTGTTAAGTTCATAAAATGGATCGCATTACAAACCAAGCCTAAACAAAAAGCTCAGAGATGCTTAATAAGCCTCGCTTACAATAAGTGAACAAAGCAAGAGCACACCCTGCGAAATAGCCTTCAGAACATGAACAAAACACGACGGCTCTGTTGACTCCGTTGACTATTATTCTGGTCAAATATAGCAGATACAAAATGTGTGATACTGAAAAACATTGTCATGTAGGTTTCGAGAGTGGCTTCTGTTTTGTATACACACAAAACTATAATTTAGTGGATTTAAATGTGGTGTCACTCCTGAAACTTTATAGTGTGTACATGCGCACTTACAAAAAGTGGTTCCATATCAGAGTTTTACATAAGCAGCAACTTGCATTTAACTATTTTTAGCAATACTTTTAAATATTGCATGCATCATAATGCATCTTGGATGCTTTATTTCCTACAGAGCTTGTAGTAACACATTATAGTACTGTTGTCTCTGTAAAGAATAAATGTGATGCTATTTTAAAATATGGGCAAAAGAAGATATCTTGGAAAGCTGGATAATGTTACAATGCTGCCTACGCATTTCAATCCCAAGTCGGCATGATACGCCCACACGGCTATTATGCTCAAGCATATCTGGACTGAACTGAGAAATGTTGTTTTGATGATGCCACAAAAAGCCCGTCTGGTGCCAAACCACCATAGCAGCTTCCAAAACACAACATATGCTGGTCCTTCAGCAGGTGAACTGCATGCACAATGCACCCACTTCCCTATAATGTGAATTTTCAGTCAAAAATGAGAGAGCATAAAGTGAGCAAATGATCAAACTCACCCCATCCGGTCCCCCTCCGCAGTTATTCTCGCAGGAAAGCCGGATTAGCTCGCGTGCCCTCTGGTCCTCGGCTTGTGTATAGGCCTCTTGGATGCTCTTCAGAGTGGGAGAATGACTCAAGGGAACGCTGCCAACCGCCGACTGCTTGGCTCCCATCTCTGGAACGCCTGCGAAGAGGGCATAGCCACCACAAACATACGAAATACTCAGTACAAGAGAAGAAACCTCATGCTAAAGCGAAGACGACGCGATGGGAAATGAGCTCCAGATACAGGAGGCGAGGGAGCAGCCGGGAATCAGGTCAGCCTCATAAAGAATTCACATGCCTTTCCCCCCGGACTGGTGCGCGTGTATTTGCGGAGCTGCGCTTTTCCACGTTCACCTTTGATGTAAAGAGCACCTACTCAGGGGCGGGAGTGAGATCGGGAAGATCTGGGGAGACTGAATGGATAGTGATACTCACACACGCATGCATGCAGAGAGATAAACAGCTGCAGATCCAAACTAAAAGCTATGTCTAAAAGCAAACACACACACACACAAACAATATGGACACAAAACACACTTAAACTAAAAAAGGAATGTATGCTTGTACTGTAGTTTGCATGAAATATTTTTTGGGAAGTTGACATGCTCTGTGGTGTGACATGCAAAACTTCATCTAAAACTATTTTATGTGGCATTTTGGTGATTCTTTTGTAATTATTATGCATGCTGTTTTGAAGCTTTGTGCTATTTTACAAACTAAATGTAATATTTGTACTTTTAAAAATGTATTTCTCAGTGCAAGACCATTTAAAATGACATGCAAAAGGCTGATTAAAACTACTCAAAAACTGAAAAAAGAAATGGTTAAGTCACACACCTTTATACCTAAAGGGTAGGCCATGTGACTTAACCTTAATAAAATAAGGTTAAATCACATTTATTACCTTAATAAAATAAATGGAAAAATAATAATAAAAATTACTGCACCTAAAGCTAAAAAGTTTGATCTTGCAAAATAAATAAATAAATAAATACTACCACTACTACTACTAATAATAATATTTAAAAAAAAAAAAAAAAAAAAAAAAAAAAATAAGCACCCACGTCCACTAAAGTTAATCTAAAAATACAGCTAAATATGAGTAAAATGACAGGTATAACTGAAATAGATAAATAGATAGATAAACAAATAGATTATTTTGTATTATTTACTATTATTAATATTTTGAATTAGCTTTGTTTTCCGTTTTCATTAGAATTTTAGTTTAAGTTTTAGTAATTTTATTAGGTTTGTTTCAATTAAGTTTTAATTTCCTTTTTTATTCCATTTTAATTTGTACTGTAACTTATTTTATTTCAGTTAGTTTCAGTTACACTTTGTTTTTCATCTAAAAATTGCATTTTATTTCAGCTTTATTTCAATTAACGAAAACAATAGTCAATAGAAAACTATTTTAATAGTTCAGACAGAACAACAGAAAGAACGACAGATGGACAGAATGATAGTTAAAACGTTAGACAGAAAGAACAATAGAATGATAGATGGATTGATAAATAGACAGACAGATAGAATCATATGACTTCAGAAGCTTGTAATATAGTGCATGAGGCTTTATGGTGGTTTTATGGTGTTATTTTGTCTGAATTAAAATGACATGAGGTTGAGTAATTAAGAGCGAATGTTCATTTTAGGGTAAACTTCATTAGTCTTTATTAGTAATATTTAAAGAGCACATTATGAGCTCGTATGGCTGGACTACAGCACGCGGGAGTGTTATGATACCAATCCAAGAGGGCAGTGAAGGTCAAATCAATCACTCCCTCCTATTATTCACATTACTCCATCCAGCCCTTTAACATTTATCTGGCAAATGTGGCCATTGGCAGACGCTGCTCCATTAACAGCAGCATTGCTCCGATGTAAAGGAGACGAGCTGCGGGTAAGTGCCGGTATGGCTGTGCGCTTTAACCCTTTAACGCGTACGATCACACCAGTGTGATCAGTCTTGGCTGGTCCCTGGAGCGTACGATCACACTGGTGTGATTAGAACATTCAGTGCGTCACGTCATCAACTGCTGAATTCAAATCTGCTTTAGCTCGTTGGCTGGCGCGAAGCCAGATCGCACGCGCTGAGCGCTTGTCTTATCACAAATATTCAGTGTTTTCAACTATGTAATGCTTATTTTAAGTTTCAGACAGTCAAATACACATAAGTGCTAGCAAAACCATACATTTATAGTTTGTAAAATATGCAATGATATCTATGAAAGCACCAATAATGATCCTTACAAATATAATTTGACAACGTGTTCTATCATATACAGATTGTGTAAATAACTTTAAAGTTTACTCTGCTCTTCTCCCAGTTTACCTGAGACTTACTTTTATGTGTTTTGGGAGGAGAGGATGAATTTACATGTTGTAAATCCCACAGCTCTGATTCAGCGCGAACAAACATGGCGGCGCCCATCACCTGGTATAGATCAACTAACACGGTCATTATAAAAGTGTTTAAACTACCAAATACATTTACTTGCACATATTTCAGAATTGGAATATCAGATATTTCATAATATAGTGAGTATGTTTGTGAATATTGATAATAAAAAAGGAAAAACGAAATAAAAGCGATACATGTGTCATGCAGCGCTATTATGGCTGCGGTGTGTCACATGACAAGCATGACGCGTCGCCATGGAAACAATAATGCTAAACAGTCTAAAATAACGGTCGCCTGAAAAAACTGACGCTGGGGGCTCAGATAGAATATTTTAAACTCACGTGTGAAAGGGTTAATAGAAGAAGCTCATATGAATAATTGAGAATGTTTTTTTTTCTGATGAGCGGCTGGAGAAAGCCTGAGGGAGGGTAACCATTAGAAGACATCCAGCCTGCATCAATACAGGCTCAGCTCACGTCCCGCCCAGGCCAAATCAACCTGGAGGGAAAACCAAAGCCAAGACAATAGCTCTGCTCTCAATAACAAGCTGAAAACCTACACAGACTTTAAGATGCTCCTAATGTGAAGGAAAGATGAACATTAATACAGCATCACCAAAGTTTCTCAAGTCACTTCAAATAACTTATAACTAACAAATAACTTGTGTCACTGTCAGTGTTAATGCTCCTTAAAGGGATGGTTCACACAAAAAATTTAAATTGTCATCATTTACTCATTTAAACAGTTGCCGGTAGCCATTGATGTACTATGGAAATCTATGGAAGTCAATGGCTACCGGCAACTGTTTAATTACCAACATCCAAATGGTTTCTTTGGTGTTCAATTCATGTTAGTTTGGGACAACTAGAGGGTGAGTAGAATTTTGAGAGAATTTTCATTATACCTTTAAGGCACATACTGTACACTGTATAAAAAAAATAAAAATAAAAATTGTTTCAACTTAAAATAATTACCCCGCTGACTTAAAATTTTTAGTTTAGTAAACTTGAAATTTTAAGTTACTCAACGTTAATTTAAGGAACAACTGGAATATTTTAGTTGAATAAACTAAAAATTTTAAGTCAGCGGGGTAACAAATTATTTTAAGTTGAAACAACAATTTTTTTTTTCCAGTGTAACTTCAAATTTAACACAGAAATACTTTTCATTAAATACTGAAAAGTATATATAAAAACAGCAGCTACATTCTTAAATTAAACACAGCCTATTTTAATTGTATGTGTTGTGTATTTTTTGGCGTTACCATGTCATTAACTCAGTAACATGCTAGAATTAGCTTTTATTTTAATATTAATTTCAGTTTAAGTTTTAGTAAATTTTTGTTGTATTTTTATATTTCTACTCATCTTAAAATTTAGGTTTTAGTCATTTTAGTAATTCAACTAAAGGCAACATTTTTATTTCATTTTAGTTTAAAGTTTTTCATCTTCTGTAATATTTATTTTTTGCTTTATTTGCAGTTTCTCTGGATGTTATTGGCTTTCGATTGACTTCCTCTGCTCAACAGACCATAAAAGCTTTACAAAACACATCCAAAACTGTGCTGCTTTCATTTATTCAAATAAAACTTTCAGTGCTGGACAGATTCCAGGTCATACACAAGAAAACGGTGCTATCATTTTCCTAATGCTATTATCATTTTGTTTCTTAGAAACACAACTTTTCACTTCACAAAACATTAACTGATGGACCGGAGTGGTGTGGATTGCTTGTGATGTTTTTATCAGCTGTTTGGACTCATTCTGACGGCACCCATTCACTGCAGAGCAAGTTGCAAGAGCAAGAGATGTAATGCTACATTTCTCCAAATCAGATAAGGATAGCCTGAGGGTGAGTAAATTTTTAGCAAATTTTATTTTTCGGGTGAACAATTCCTTTAATGTGATTCCTTTAATGTGACTATCAGTTTCAATGAATCAATTTAAATTTTAATGATTTTATCAAATATACAAATATCTTAAATGTATTCAAAGCCTGCAAAATATCATGATTAGAGATTTCAAGATTTAGAAATATCAAAATTTTATCTATATCACTCAACTCTAAATGTGACAGCGAACCTCTTAAATTTAATCACATTAACATATAAATGAAATCAGTTAACACTTACTCAGAATCTGCTGATTAGATCAGTCATCTAACTTTGACTTTTTCATTCTTTCTCCAGTGTAAAAAAGATCTTAATCACCTTTAATCCCCTTAAAATATAGAAACTGTTTACGAGACACTAAAATCTTGCTGAGTTTAAGACTACAAACTAAGAAAAGCACAAGCGATCAAGACCATTCAAACCACGTGACAAATCAGACAACGTGAATGACGCCAACAAAGAAACTCTGAGGAGGATCAGAGAGACTAAGAAACAAAAAATAAATGACTTTCCAGTTAAAACACAATCTCTCTTATAAGTTCAGAGAATTCAATGAAAGGTTTGCCAACACGATCACTTCCTAACCCCGATTTCTACTCTGAACACGGACCCAAAATGCTGAAAAACGAGACTTTCACAATGCAAACTTACCTTATCATTCTGTCCGGATCAATCCCGCGATCATCTCATTACTGTGCGCCAGGAGCCCAGACTCGATGTATGTCCAGCACCTGTGAGCATTAGCCTGACTCTGAGCCTATAGAGCGGAATGACTCCTGTCTCCTCCCTGCCTGTTGTCCTTAATAGCAAGGTTATCTTACACTGCAAACACATTAAAGAGTGAAACCCAACCCACCCCGGCTGGCTGCTGTGTCTCTGTCCCTCCCTAGAGGACCTCAGATTGCGTTTGCAGCTACAGCTCAAGCCGAGCTAAGCCAGATTAACACACTGGCCTCCTTCTGCAGCGTGTGTTTCTGTCACACGAGACCAGACGACACACTCAATCACATACACACAGACGTGACGGGACTCAGACATGAGCAACACACTGGCGGATGCGCGCGAACTCACGGTTGCTAATGGCAACCGTGTTGCTGATGCTGTGCCGGCGGGAAAGAGGAAACCCAACACCTACGACATGAGGTTTCATCTCTGGGGGGATATTGACTGTTTTTTGCGGGATGCTTGCTTCATCGGTTTTCTGGAAAAATGCAAACCAGTGCAGCCTAGAAACTCCTTATACATGACATCTATAGGGATGGTCGTAGTTTAATATAGTTGTTTGGACCAAATGTAATTTATTTTTGTTGTTATCAACTGACCAACAACAATTATCATCATCAAATTTTGAATCAGAAGTTGAGACACACTTGACTGAATTTGATTCTCATGATGACTGAAGGATTTAGTGTTGTAGTGTATTTAGTGTTTATTTATAAATAGCTTTTATAAATATGCATTAATAAATGTATTTATTTTTAATTATTTATTAATAATTCATTAATATATTATGTTTCTTACCAGCAACATAAAGGTGTCAAATATCTGGAGATATATTCTTTCTTCATTATTGCTATTACATTTACATTTACATTTACATTTATTCATTTAGCTGACGCTTTTATCCAAAGCGACTTACAATTCCTATATATGTCAGAGGTCGCACGCCTCTGGAGCAACTAGGGGTTAAGTGTCTTGCTCAGGGACACATTGGTGTCACACAGTGGATTCGAACCCGGGTCTCTCACACCAAAGGCACGTGTCTTATCCACTGCGCCATCCCACCCCCCATTTTCAACATAAAAATCTAAAAATAAAAATAAATTTATATATACGATAAAAAAAGACATAAAAATAATATAAATATATATATATATATATATATATATATATATATATATATATAATATATATATATATATATATATATATATATATTTAAGTTCACTTAAATTAGAAGTTATTTTTAAAGTCTAATAAATGTAAAAACTGATAGCTCTTAATTATAATGTAAAGCTGAATGGCCTACATTTTTATAGGGAAACCAGTATTAATTGGTATCAGTGATACTGGCCTTCAGTCATAAAAATAAAGATGCCATTAAACAAATATTGAAAATATACTGTCTTTATGTTGTTTGAACATTAATTTGAAGATTGAATGTGAAATTATTGCAATATAAAAGTATATTTAAAAAAGTATATTTAATGTTATGTTATAATAATATATATATATATATATATATATATATATATATATATATATATATATATATATATATATATATATATATATATGTGTGTGTGTGTGTGTGTGTGTGTGTGTATATATATATATATATATATATATATATACACACACACACACACATACATATATATATATATATATATATATATAAATGAATTTATCACAACTATGAAATTAAAAAAAAAAAAGGATGTATGTAGTGATAAAAAAAATGCTTAGCAAATCTAAAATACATCTGTCTACATATATATATATATATATCCTCCTTCCTCCTTCCAAACATTTCAGCAGAAACCTGTAGATGAAAGTGTTTTTAAGACCAAGAGTAACTAATTCAGTCAAGCGAGTCCAAACGTTTGATTGCTAGTGCATATTTAGAGGCTGTTTTTGGCAAATTCAAAATCTGATATTAGTACCTACTGGTCAACAACAAAAGAGATCGAATCTGTAGTCATGCCTATATTAATCAGCAGCCAATTATGAATGAAGGTTGATGCACAAATGTTACTAGAATTTAGGCCAATCTCACATTCAAACTTGAGTATATGTGAGAGGAAGTGACGTTCGCTGCTATAAACACCTTTCTGAAGACCGGCTGAGTTTCACTTCATATTTCTATATAAGCTGTGCAGACTGTCAAGTTCCTCGAACCATAACTGCACTACAGATGGTGTCTTAGCTTTTCAGAGGGGAGAAAGAACAACCAAAACCAAACCAATCTTTTATTACATACGCTGCTCCTTACATGCTCCACCAGGCACATTTGATATCATTCTCAGTACCACAATACCACACTCTCACATGACACAGTAAAGTTGCTGAACTGGTGTTTCTCTCAGAGGGAAATATTAACCTTCGTACTGGTATGATTATGCAAAATGACCGATTCAACAATCTGCACCACATGCACTGGCAACATGCCGTTTATAAAGCAATGAGGAAGTTTCTCCGACTTCATGCCTTCGCTGAGAAAAATGTACTGTTTTTAGGGTTCATTTAGAGGATCTGCTGTCATTCTGTCTGGAGATGCCAAAAATATTTTTTACAAGTAGATTACTGCCAGATAGGGTCCCAAATGAACACTGAATAAAGTGCCAATTGTGACACAAATACAAAGAAACAAAACTGCTTAATAGGGTTGCACAGTGTACCATTAATGGAAAAATATTGGTATATACTATATTTCAAACGATACAATATCCAGCGTTTCTGCAGTTCTTATGAAATTAATTTAAGACCATTTTAAGACCAAGCACAGAATATTTAAGGAATAAATTGAAGGAAACAAAATAGATCAATAATATGTACAAAAATAGCTTAACTAGAATATGGAAATAATTAAAATGCATTAAAACCAGAAATATTATCTGCAAATGGGCTAAAAAAAACAAAAAAAACATCACTGACAGATTTAAATTTCTCAAAAAAAAAAAAAAAACAACTATCTTTAATTTAAATTAATTTTACATCTCAATTAAATGCATCTTGATTTAAGTATGTCACGATACTTGTACTGGAAAACAAGACAAATATACAGAGGAAGATATTCATTTTTGCAGCACATGCAATATTTAATGCCAAAACTTTATGAATTTAAGACTTGCTGCTTCGATTTAAGACCTTTTTAGGCTTTAATTTTTGGAAAGGTTGAATTAAGACTTTTTAAGACCCTGAATATCATGATTTTGCTTGTTTCAGCGCTTGAGTTGCTGCTGCTCTGAATTTATGCAGCAGTGTAACTCAAACTGATGCAAAACCAACAAATGTGAGAAAAAGCTGGAGCAAACAGATAAAACTCACTCTACAGGATAACTGTGATGACAATATAAGATAATATTTTGAATACTGATATAAAGTTGATGCTCCAGTGTGTATTTGTGTAAGTGCTCTGTAAAGAGCATCAAAGGTTTCTATTTATAACATGTTGTTGCAGCATTAGGCAATGTAGCCACTCACAGATATTTCTGTTGAGCATGTGAAAACAATGACCAATCAGATGGTCCAAATCCACTCAACAGCGCTGATAAAGTTCAGCCAAAGCACAGTCACAAATCCCTTCATCAATTACAAACAACACAATGTAAATAAGAGATTGATTGTGCAGAGTCGTCAGATGCATTGATTATGATGGGGGTTTTCTCTCAGTCAGCGCTTCAGTGATTACAATAGGAGCGCTCTTTGTTCACTCTCTGTACTCTTAACTAAGTATTGCAAAGTTTCTGGATTGACACACTTATTTAAATGGTGGATTGAATCCGAAACTGCGATGATTGACAGTAATAAGCAAAGTAATAGCTGGGGCAAAAGAACTGATACTGTATGTCAAAACAGATCTGTGCATTAAATGCAAACTGTATAGTTTGCATTTAAAGTGTAAATGCAAAGTGTAAATGCAAACTAATAAATCTTGCACTTTATGTATAATGCAATAATGGTTATTCAATAATAATAATACAATAATATTTTTGTTGTTGTTGTATTTACTAAACTTGCACTGTTCTTAATAAAATTGTTTTTAATTCAGTTATCTTTTAACGCTGCTTATTTGTCACCTATGGTATAGATTTAGTATCACTACCGAAGCATTAGATTCTGGTATCATACCAAAGCCACAAATATGGCATCAAGCAATCCCTACAGCTAAATAATTAAACTATATTAATAATAATAATAATAATAATAATAATAATAAAAATGTTTTATAAATATTTAAATATTTGTTTTTATTTTTTAAAATGCCTCAAAATAAAATATTAATTATTAACATTTTAAATATTTATATTTTATATTTATATATTTATATTTTAAATAGTTATTTGTTAATAATAATTTATTGAGACTAATAATTATTTATTTATTTATCTATTTAATACAATTATTGATATTTATTTATTTATTATTATTTATTAAATGTTTTAATAAATCAATACTTTTTTCTGATTAATTTGAGATTATTTTTGGACCCTGCTGGATGTGTAAAGGTTTCTTACCAGCTTGCTCCTCCATGCTGCTGGCGCTGCCGCCCGGATCTGCAGTTGCTTTGACGTACCAGTACGACGACATATTTCAGGCTGAAAGCTGCCGTGTCTTCATGGACCGAAGATACATAAAATGCCTCTTCAGGAACAGATTGCACGACATCCATCCATTCGTTTGTCTTCAAAACAAAATTCAGAGACACTTTAAATTTCTAGACAAGTAAAACGTAACCAGACAACACTATGTAGAATGCAACAGAATATAGATCATTTTGGAAATATGAATTGCATTGCTTCGTTAAAGATATACACTGATAGCATTAAGGTAAATCATATACCATGTCAAACACTTGCTGCTTTTGACATTAAAGTCAAAATGAAATAAAAATGTACCCTTTTTAATACACATTCCTGGTCTCATTCATTAGTACAGGTCGCTAAAAAGTCTTTCTGATCTCCTAAATTTTCAAATGCATTCTTCCAGAGGCGGTCCAAACCTGCATTTTTCTTGAAGTTTATCCATTCTCGCTCAGAAACAGATCTGGTTATGAACAATCTATAATTTCCATATGACATTTGATTTGAATTAGTGGTGTCAAAATTAGCACGTTAACGCATGCGATTAATTTTTTCTGATTAACGCGTTAAAAATATTTAACACAATTAACGCAGGGGCGGGGCTAGGGTTGGCCACTCCATTCGCAACTGCTGCCTCTGTCTCTTTTTTCTTGAAAAGGATTGCGTTTATTTAGATGCAGAACGTCTTTATGACCACATCAAACGGGAGACATTTCAGACGCGCTCTAACTTTGCCTCTGCGGCAGGCGCGAGTCAAACGAGCGCGGAAAAGATACTGTGCTCGTAGCGCGCGCTCTTCAAATACACGCACAAAGGTGCCGGCGCGCACTGTAGCCTGTGTCATTTCATATCAAACAGCGAAAGAAACTACGTGCATGCAATGTCCTAGTTATGCCGTCAGTTAAGGCATGAAGTTACCAAAAAGGCGATTAAAGCTGCCTTAAAACTGCGTGCATGCATGCAATGTTATATATGCGTCACATTTAAGAACATGTCTCTGAAATGGTTTTAAAAACTGTCCTGAGGCACCCCAGCACTGTCTCCCTCATCTAAAACACCCGATTCAACTCGTCCGCTCATTAGTAGAGACTTTTAAGACCTGAAGTGGGTCAGAAAAGGTAAAGAGATTTGTGAGAAAATAAGACGCATGTCAGATCTGCGTCACGTTCAGCAGCAGCAGCTTTTAAAGCTATAGCAGGCAAATAAGCTAATAACCAGCTGCTATGATGCCTATTAATCCAAGAACCAAAGAAAAAAAGAGGAAATCAATAACTTTTATAGCTTTAAGGGGTTTATCTATATTTAATTTAGAATTTAGTGTTTGGTAAGTATTCATTTTCTGTATATTTCTGCTGAAGGGCACAAGTAGCTAAATATGTAATTTATTATAATAGGTACATGTGATGATTGTTTTAAGTTCACTTAAATTAGAAGTTAAGTCTAATAAATGTTAAAATTTATAGATCTAAATTATACTGTAATGCTGACTGGCTACAGTCAATGGTTAAATATTCAGGGGAAAAACTATTTTATAGAGACATCAGTAGTATTGATATCAGTGATGCTGGCCTTCAATCATAAAAAAGATTCCATTTTAGAAATATTAAAAATATACTGTCTTTGTGTTGTTTGTACATTGTACATTTGAAGATTGAATGCAAAATTATTGCAATATAAAAGTATATTTAAAAACTTTAATGTTAGGTGGAATTAATCACGATTAATTTTAGAAAAATGTGCAATTAATTAATTTTTTTTTAATCGATTGAGAGCACTAAATCCAGCAAGGAAGCAACACAACAGGCATCTGAGAACTTCTTATGCAGTTTCTCGAACATAAAGCCGCTGCCAATCTTTTTATAGAAGTCCAGTGTGAAGGAAGTCTAATCATATTTCGCTTTCGATTGTAAAAGCTAGACATTAACCAATCCATGTACCAGCTGTCCAGTTGACTAATTCTTCTAGACGTCTACAATCCACCACAAAAAAGCCAAGGCATCCAGCAAAACCCTTTTCCAGAGCTGAAGTGTTGTGCCAGCTAAAGACGTGACTCATTTTTCCTTGGCTTGAGGTCATCGGTCATTTGGTTACAAACAAAACAAGCTTTCTTTTGCGAGTTACAGTAGGCTACATTGAATATTAACGAGTGACCTCTGCAGCGCTGGTACGACCAGACACATTTGGACTCTTATTTTGCAGTTAAAGGTTTTGAAAGAATGGATGCGTCTCATGAAATATCAAGCAGAACCATGGTAAACTTTCAATGCTAGATCAAAGTACCATGGTATTGTCAAATGGTACCAGTACTGAGCAGGCTTACATACTCCAAATATTAAAGTTTACAACTCTGTTTAGTCACATAGAAGACACCGGAGCTAGTTGTCACATATACTCCAGTGCTTACTGATAACACTTTATTTTACGGTTACATCTATTAGTTGCTTATTAGCATGCATATTACTAGAATATTAGCCATGTATTAGTGCTAATCAAGCACATATTAATGCCTTATTCTACATGACCTTATTCTACATTCCTAATCCTACCCAATACCTAAACTTAACAACTACCTTACTATTAATAAGCAGCAAATTAAGAATTTATTGAGGGAAAAGTCGTACTTAATAGTTAACAAGTGTTACCTATTCTAAAGTGTGACTCAAAAACATGAATTATTAAACATTTCTAAAACATTCGGCCCACTGAACACAAATTTGCCCAAAAGCAGGTCATGCTGTCACAATATACAGGCCGGGGTAAGTTGTCACAATGGGCACTTGATGGTATTTTCAGCAAACTTTAAGCATTAAAACAATCACAAAAATAAAATTCATGCATAGCATGAACAATTCGCCATGCAAAACCACTGCTAGAAAAAAAAAACACGTATGGACTTTGACTCCACACCTCAGGGTTACTGAGATTTGTGGCAACTTCCCCGTGTGACACCCTTGGCCCAGTCTCCCAGTTTACTGAATGAATGTTTCTGTTTACAATGTCTCACCTGCATTGCAAACGCTGCACGACGCGCTAAAATCTACAAACAAACGTTGCAGGCGCTCCAAGCGAGTTGTGTCGCTAATAGTGCAGTCGAGGTGAGTTTGTGGAGTCTAGTCAACATCACAAGATAGTTTAGTGTACTTACCACATGCTGAATACATGATATGTCCTGTAAACCGCGGACTAAAGCGAGGCGCCTCTGATGCTTTCGGTTCGGATGAGTTTGGTAGACGCTCGCGGATCACAGCACAGATTTCTACTTCCTGATCTGAGGGACACACTTCTTTCCTGAGGAGCCCAGAGCCAGTCAGTCTGCGCCTCCTGCGCGCACGCGCCGCTTTAACCTGCCGGGGAATTTCCGTAGACTTCTGTTGTTTGAGTTCAATTATTTTTATAGCCTACCTGAAAGTTGTTATAAACAGTGTTGCCAATTTAGCAATTTTGTAGCTAGATTTAGCGATTTCCCCACCCCTTTTGAGACTTTTTTCAAAAGTTTAGGGACAAATGTAGCAACTTCTTGTTCAAGTTCTCCTCGTGCCCACTGATCTAGTTTCATCTTTATATAGATGTCATCTAGTGACATTTAGCTACCAGTTTTAGCTACTTTCAATTGAAAGCATTTGGCAACACTGGTTATAAACCTGTATGAATTTCTGTCTTCTGCAGGACACAAAAGAAAATATTTCTGGATATTTCATGCTGAAAAAAAAAAAACCCAAAACTAAAAAGACCAGCAGCTGTTACCCACATTCTTAAAAATACTGTTTTCTTTTGTGTTGAAGTTATAAAAGAAGGAAATTCATTCAGGGTTGGAACAACTTGAGGGTGGGTAAATAATGACATTTTTTTTTTTTTTTTTTTGGTTGAACTATCCCTTTAAGCCATTTTTCTCGTATGCTATATTTACATCCACAGAAACCTGTTTACAAATAGATTCTATTTACACTAAGTGCAAATAGCTTTACACTATGTTAAAATAGCAAGATTTTCTGCTATTTATACTACTTATTGCAAATAGTCGCAATTATCTACACCTCAGTATTGTAGTACATTATAAAACAGTACGCAATAATAACGTATGGAGTGTAAATTATAGTTTTAATTCAAGTTATTAAATGGATGCCATCTTATTGGGACAATAAAGCCCTCCCTACACCTACCCTAACCCTACCCAATACTTTTATTTTCAGCTTTTTGATTATTTCCTTCATTTTTATTGAAAATAAATGCCTTTCTGATGCGATATGAGATTTGAAAAGTGAGAAAAAAAGATCGGCAAAAGGCGGATTCGAACTCGAGTCGATCGTGTCAAAGAGCTTGCACTTTATCATCTACGCCACTGAAAATAAAGCAAAGGAAGTGTCTTTTTTGAGTATTGACTATCCAAATCACATGTGAGTGGGCGGAGTTAGTGTAAATAGCCTTTGCCAACAAGGTGGGCTATTTGCATTTAGTGTAAATAGACACACCGAGCAAAAAATCTCACTGGCTTATAGACCCTTTTTGCGCCGACGTCACGATTATGTCACAGCGCTAGCTGGAGGCAAAACAAAGAGAAAACTGGAGGCGGCTCGTTCAAACCAGCACAGATTCGGCGACATAAGGAGCTTAAAATATCATCGTGTTGCGATGTTGGATGCAAGAATCGACGTAGTACAGGCTCTAATTTGAAATTTTATCGCATATCTGCTGCCACTGCCAGACAAAAAAAAAAAACGACGACAGCTGTGGTTAAACGCGATAAAACGAGCAGACTGGACAGAAACGATCGTCAAAAAACCTCGCGTTTGCAGCGCACACTTCTTATCACAAAAGGGTAAATAAAGTATTTGTTGTTATGGATTATGATTTGTGTTACATGTCTAAAGATTTCTTATGCATCTCACGATGTCGTATATTAATGTCTGTGTGCATGTGTGTAAAACAACAAACTGACGATTTATATGCTTTATTATCTGTAATATACATTGTTGTGAATGATAGTGGCTGGAATTTATAAGAACTTGGTAAGAAAGAATAATCAAATACAGAAAAGTTCAAAATTAATTTCTGGAATTTTTATTTCTAGAAAATAAAGGTATACTGTAATGTCACCGTAAACTTAACTTACATAATTTACAGGATGTATATACCTTAAAATAACTATTTAGCCATTACATACATACATCTTCAAATAATATATCCATCACATTGAATGTTTAACTTACTTTTTGTATTGTGGCCCAGTTCACTCTCACGTTTCAACGTTAGCT